>JAPYZP010001768.1:0-15274 GCA_030522985.1 Torymus sinensis | reverse complement strand
TAAAAGAAAAAAAAAAAAAAAAAAAAAAAAAAAAAAACAAAAACAAAAAAAAAATGAAAAATAGTGTTCAAGATCGCTAAAGTAGTTAGAAGAAATTTCATTTGAAAATATGGTTATTGCGATTGTGAATACACTGCCGAGCGCGCTTTGAGCTCTTGTTCGAGACCGTCCCGAGTCACGACGAATACAGTTCTCTTGTTTCCATTGCGATGAGTCACAACTGTTGTATATGAAAGTTCGGATGTATTTTTTTTTTGAGTTTGTAAACCTTTTTAAACAAGTGTTACATTTATATAGCTCGCATAATGCAGTATTCTTTGCCTCACTACGTGACACACACCATTGGCTTTTGTTTATAAAGACACGCGCCAAAAGAATCTTTCAGAGACCTTCTTGTTTTTACGCTTTTTTCTGTTCGATCGTTGCAATGTTGTCTATACCGGAGCTTACGCCTCGTAATGTATTTATAGATCGCTTAAAAACGTTTGTTCATTTTTCTTTTCTTTGACATTTTTTTGCGACACCAATCACTTGAGATGCTCTTCAATTATTGTAAACCTGTCGAATTCACTTTGCTGATTTAAATTTTAAAGTTTCAAGTGATTGGTATAAACCACAAAATTATCTTAACTCCTTTAGCATATATTTGGCCGGAATTGCGGCTATTCAACATAAACCTGACAAACTCATACTCGTATTGTATTAATTAATTGTTGTTCTATTATTTAACAAATCAATTCATTTACCTTATTCCTTCACATTCATTTAAATCATACGAGTTACGAGTGTAACGTCATATTCCATTCAATCTCGAAGGCCATAACTTGAATTGTGCTAATAAAATTCTTGTAAAATTATATGTAAGAAAGTAATAAGTAATAAATGTTATGGCCATCGAATAATTGTAATTAAGAGCTTGCGCCGATGATGCATGTTGTGCTTACGCGACCCCGAGGTGATGGTGAAATGTCATCTCCTCATGGACACTCTGGACCATGACCGAGTGTCTTTTTTTTTTTTTTTTAGAAAATCAGCGACATTAACAGATCTATATATAATTGATCCACCTCTTGTAACAGCCGTCGTCCGTTGACGGGACGTGTCTGCCATGAGCACTGTAGACTGCTTACATACACTAGCTTTTTTTATTTGGTACGAACATCCCTCGATCAACATCAAAACTTTTGTTCATAACAAATTTACGCTCATTTTCTATTTTAATTTAATGTCAAAGCCTTAAAAGCACTGTTCTCATCGTGAATAACGACTTTACGTAATTTAAAGTATTATTGGCTTCTTCCTAAGTCATACTTCATTTTCTATGACACAGTTTCGGTGCAAGTAATAATAAATGTGTTTTACTTTTCTATAGCTTTTCGTGACAGTCAATGACCTTATGATTACTCGTCATGCGTTTCCTGACGAAAGCCAGCTTTCAAGCTTTTGCATCTCGTTGCAGCTTTAACAAGCGATAAACTTTCTTATGACATAAGTTACATTTTTTGATTTTGCTTTTGTCATCGTTTTTTCGCAATACAGTAAAATCAACATTTGCTGCACCTTTGTCTCTGTCTATCTTCTGTACTCAAACACCTTTTATTTTACTTGTTCTCTATTTACTTTCTTGCGTCGATCATTTGCTAATTGACATCATTGAGGAAATTTTTTTTTAAGCATAATGATATTCAAGTCTTTCAGTTCACATATGTAAATAGCTCTTGTATCCCGTTGTGTTCACATAGAAATGTTATAACGTAGATCATAGTGCGCGAACGTCGATCGGCCGTGTTTAGACTCAAAATTTATTTCATTATTCATAAGGAAGGAAAAAAGAGACAAAAAAGCTCTCGCGAATCTCGCTGATCATACATAGGAAGAGCGCGTTTCTAATATGAACGGAAACTGCTGTGCGAGCGACTACCAATTGCTTTTTCACTGAAAGAAAACAGAAACGATTTGCTGATTTTTTTTTGTTGATGAATTTTCTCTGATGTGCGGAGAAACTTTACAGTTTATTTAAGAAGGATGCCTCGTCGTTTAGCAACGTCGCTGCAAGCTGCGTCATCGGCACAACTTATGTATAACATCATGTTACCTTGTACCCTCTCAATTTTTTAGCAATATATTAATGCGCCCCATTCCTGCCAAATGTCCTGACCAATAAAAAGCAATAACAACTAAAAGCCTAGTCCTCTACACGAGTTGAAACCGATCCTGTCTTTGTTGCAGATGGACATGAAGTCTGTCGGATCGCTCTACTACGAGAACTTAGTAAGTGCAGACTAAACATAGAATCATATTTTCTGCCATTTCATAAATACGTATACGCCCAGACGCGCTCATTCTTATGTCACTACTAACGAGGACTGTTTTTTTTTAAAATTGTTTGTCGAATTTTATTTGTTTCACTAACACTGATTAAATATATGTAAAGTAAACGAGTCCAAGAAAAATGTTGATACTCCAGGTAACATTCCTGTCAGACCAAATACGACCGATTGGACGAACTGAAAATGACCAAACAAAAAAAAAACAACAGTCACCTGCCATTCGCCATTAGGTTTTAATTGTCAGTCTCTCTCAATGGTTTTCTATATCAGCACTCCTTACGAAGGGACCACATTGCGCCATCCCAAGGAGAGAGAGAAAAGACCAAAAAATAGAAAACAGAAAAAAGAGAAAGAAAGATATATGTGCGCGAAAATACGAGAGCAATACCTTCATAGATAAATCTAATCGTTGCGCGTTCTGCCTTTGTGCTTTTTTCAGGCCTTCCCAGGAATGGTTCCGTACAAGCGTTCAGCGGGCGACAAGTCGGGCGTGCCGGTTTACCAGCCGACCTACCAGCAGCTTATGCAGCTCCAGCAGCCCTACGTGCCTGTGTCATGTGAGTACACTGGAACACCACCCCTACCCGCTCAAAACTCGAATCAGTCGGTAGTTAACGCCGTGCAAAATTCGATACAAAGCCAAGCGAATAGCTCGGCCGAGGCTGCGGCGGCCGCCGCCGCAGTCGCCGCTAATGGAATCCTCGTGGATCCGAACAATCCACCGCCGCCTCCGCCCTCGAGCGCGTCCAATGACAGCAAGTCGACTAACGCCAATCACGAATCCGAGTCTGCGTCGGTTGTCGGTCAGAACTCTCACGAATTGAATCACTCGAGCGCGTCCCAACAACAACAACAACAACAACAACAACAGCAGCAACAGCATCAGCAACAGATTAACCAACAGATCCACCATGCCCTGAGCGCCGCCGCGGCTCATAACGCCACCATGAACACCATCACTTCGATGGCCGGCCTGAACTCGGTCCCCACGATGGTCAGCATGAACTCCATGGCTACGGCAGCCTCGATCGCGAACATGAACTCGGTCGCGAACATGAACTACACCATGGCCAACATGGCCAACATCAACGTCCTCAACAGTCTCGGCGTCCATTCCAGTATGGCCCTGGACCCCGCGGCTCTGGCCAAGGAAGTCGCCCAAAAGAATTACGCGAAGGCCATCAAGCTGTCCCAGCAGGCCGCGGCCTCTCAGCAGGCGGCAGCCGCCTCCTACGGCCTCAACCCGATGAACGCCCTCAACTACACCGGTGTAGCTCTCAACAAGCAGGCGCTGGCCAGTCTCGGCCAGCAGCAGCCTGGCATGCACAACGCGGCCGCGCACAGGGGCGGCTTCCCCGGGATGGGCGGTCTTCACAGCGCCGCCGGAGCAGCGGGTCTCGGCTCGCACCTTCCGGCGGGCCTGCTCGCGTACCGGCCCCCACCCGCGGCCACGCCCATCAACCCCTACTCGCTGGTTAGGCAGCAGGTGATGCCCGGCAGCCCGTACGTCCAGGCGTCCATGCCCACGGCCGCGTCGGTCCAGGCTTCGCCCTACGTCCAGAACCCGTACGCGATGATTCCCGGCATGCACGGCGTCGCGAGCGCCATGCCCCACCAGGGCATCCCAACCGCGGGGCCCGCGACCATCGCCGCCCAGCCCCAGGTTGCCATGCCCACCGCCAATACCGGCGTCATAATGCAGCCCTACAAGAAAATGAAAACTACGTAAGCGGTGTCGAGTCGCCTCCAATTCAGCCCGCGTCGGCATCCAACGACGACGGTCTCGCGAGCCGCGCGAATCTTTCGCTTTGCAAGCTGTTGTTGACGCGAACGAGGTAGCAATTGCGTTGTTGTCCTCGACACACTCACACACACATACGTCGTCGGTTAACGGATCATCGAATCCTGATGATTCCCGCCGCACGTCGGTTGCATTTATCCTTGAGATATTTGAGCCCTCGACAGTGAAAGAAAAGAATGGACACGAGATCTATTGGTGATTTTTGAAGCTCGCGAGATTCGGATGATTATATTTGGAAAAAATGATAATTTCAATGCGAAAAGTTCCGAAGGAAAGAATAGTTTCATTTTCTAGTCACGATCGTCGCTGAAAAGTGCCTTATTAAAGAAAGACGTGGAATATATACCGGTTTCTGAAAGTTCCGTTTTACACGAACATCATTTCCTTTGCGTTTATGATTTTCAATGATTGAGAATATCGCTGAAATATAACTTCAAACGTTTTTATTCATTGACTATTTTTTAACGGATCATTTAAAACGATGTTAATTACGCGCATGTTGCACGTATGAGTTTATAGGGTCGTTTTATTTTTTTATTTTTTATCTTTATTCTTTTTTTTTTGGACGACATAAGGAACGCCTGGAAGACAGAGTTTTAAAGTTTTTAATTATTAGACTATTAAGAGATGAAGTTACAATTTTTATAGAATATTGTTCTAAGCACAGTTATGAGAGTGGTCTATTTTAGGTTAAGGTTTTATGTTTAGATTATTATTTTTTTTTCTTATGTTTTTAGCATGTAACTTTTTAATTTCTTTCTGCAATCCAGTATATTTTTACGATAAAATTTTTGAAGTACGTGTTAAAAAAGTTGATTACAATAAGGTTTTAGTTTATTATTATTTTTTGTCGTTAGTTAGTCAGAGCATGTCAATTATTTTTCTTATTATACGGCAACAGTGTGTTATTTGAATAACTCGATACATTTGTTACTTTAGTTCTCATATTATTAAGTAAAAAATAAATTACTATTTTTCTATGACTATTATTTCTCTTCCAGTGTTCCTCTTACTGTCCTTTGACAATGAGTTCATTCTTGCATGTTATATTTCTTTTTTTATCTTCGCGAGTCAATCTTGCGGTCTATTCTTATCCTAATGTAGAGTACCTTAAAATAATTATAAGATTATACGTTTTAATTAATTATTCGAGTCACTTTTTTTTAGGTTTTACCTCGTTATTTTTAAACAAATAAAGTTCCGTTTATCAATTTGTTTCCTAGTTGCACCTTGCCTCGCGCGCGAAAATTGAATTTTCACGCGAAATCGAGCTTTTACGTCGGTTAGTTTTTGTTTATAAGAGTTTGTTATTTTCGAATAAGTGCATCAAACGTCATAGGCACACTTATGCGTTGCAATCATTCTATCCTTTTTATTTAGAAATCGTAGATTCAAATCGTGAGAGTTCGGTTAATCTGCCGATAAACTTCGCATTTGTCGAAGTTTAGAAACCATTATGTTCAAGTAAATTTCCTAAAAAGACAATTAAAATTCTTAACATTGACGATAATAAAAGTGAAGTCATGTCGTCTGTCTTGAACATAAAAAACACTGAACTCAATAAAAATACACTCACACAATCACTGGTTGCAGAAAAACTAATGGCACTAACGAAAGATTATTGTGATGTATTTTTTATGATTTCTTATACGGAAGGCCTCGGATTCGAGAAAAATAAAAGGATAGTGTTGAGTTAAGAACAACTAAACAAAAATTCAGTGTTGTCATTGTTCGTTGATGCGTATATAAGTTTATTATCTTAACTACTACAATTATGGCTACTAAAATCACGACTATACTAAAACTACTATAACTATACCGATAAACACTACTATTACTCTCATACTTAAAAACTGAAATTTGAGGAAAAAAAATACTACTTTACTATCATACATACTTGTATAAACACGTACTTGCCAGTGATTTGAGTCTTTGAGCATTCGGGCAATATTGAGCGAACCCGAGCGCGAGGAGTACACAAAAAAAAAAGAGAATACTGAGGAAAGCACACTGACGTAACGAGTCGCAAAGTGTACGGAAAAATTCAAGTGCATTGTACGATGAAGTAGCTTAGTCGTATAGCGGCGGATGCCTCAATGTGCCACAAAGAACAGTGGCGCGTGTCGTGCGAACAAACGGATTTTTTACCTCGGTGTTTGCGCGTAACCTCCAAATCACAATGTCATGAAAAAAAAATGAAAACAAAGACAAAGAATGCATAAAAAGACGCAAAATGTACGGGAGGTAAAATAGGCCTATTTGCCATCTGACCGGAAGTGCCACTCGCGCCTTTGTTCCTTGGGTGGGGGACTTTTGAAACTCTTCGCGAGATTAAAAGCGACTCTTTCGCGAACTGCCGGCAAGAGGAGAAAAAACGCACAACGCTCTCGGGTGATCACAAAAAAAAAGGCGAAACGCGCGCCTATCTAAGCCGTCGGCCTCTCTGTGGCTAAAAAAGACCCAAAGATAATGAAAGCATAACGAAGGTACGACACCGGTGCATCGAGTAGTTTTACTGTGACACAAGCCGCTCTGTCTTCCATTGAATGAAAGTGATAGTGGTAAATAGATAAACACAAAACAGTGATAATTACTTTCTCCGTCTCTATTTTCCGTTCGCGAGGGAAGAATCGCTTTTCATGTCGCGCGGAGTTGTGAATAAGGCCCATTTGATTGTGATAGTATATAGCCTGTAATACCATAAATGCCCTAAGCACACATAAGTAAATGTTTAATTAAGACTATACGAACGTATTGCGCGATGGCGTCCAGACGGCGAAGATCCCTGGGAGACGCGCGATACGGCGCTCGACACCAGAGGACATTCGCTTCTCGACGCTGCTCGTAATCACGGCCTCTGTTGTCGATTTTCGCGTTTGATCGAAAGAAAGGGCCTTGTACAATGAGAAACGATTGCCGGAGCGCGGTTTTGCGGAAGGAACATACACACGAGTTATAATGCGAACAACAACAATTCCTAGCCTCCTGCAGAGCAGGAGTTCTTTTTTTATAAAAGTGGAGAAAAAAAAACTAATACGGTTCCTGCGAAACCTACAGAATATATAAAAATAATCGAGGGTTTATTAGGTCTAAATTAATGCCCAAAACCTTTGTAATGTTTAATTTTTTTTTTTAATGTTTGATTTAATCGGTTTTAGTGATAAGTTTTATTTTGAGAATTGAAATGTTTTTACGTCCACCGAGGACAGCAATGATTTTTGCCAATAATGAAATTTTATCGCTCTTAAAATTATTTTTAAAATTAAATTATAGATTTTCAGAGGTATATAGCGACGAAAAATTTTTGTTATGTTAAAAAAGTGTTTAAGGTTTTAATTACTCGATGCAATATGTGGCAATCATTGTTTTATTTTGTGTTTTTATATATTTTTGATCAATGTGATCCGCTTTAAGATTTTTACTTGTGCAAAAATCGTACTAGTTACTACTTTAGGAATCGTAGAGTCTAAATTTGAAAAAGAAACGAAACTATAATATAAGTGAATTGATGAGTCAAGCGCCAAGTCGGAAGGTTTTGGGCATACCGAGTCATTTGTCACACACGCATAGCGAAAGTGCCTTCTCTTGCACTTGACACTTCACTGCACACGAACACACGTTCTGAAGCGTAGGTACATAATAAAAGATTATTAAAGAGATAAGAAATAAAATACAAGAAAATATACTAATTATATACTTACACATTATATTTACGTTTGTATACAAAAAGAATATATATATTTAATATATATGAAAATTATATACACGCAATATAACGTTGCATCAAAGTCACGTGCAACGAATAAATTCACATATAATTTAGTACAGTATGTCTATGATGTATGTATATGAGTATATATGATAAGACAACAAATGAATAAGAAGATAATTTGAGGTATAATCAAGTATATAGATGCATATGAGAAGTAGTATTTATTATTGTGTACTGTACTGTTTTTTCTTAAATTCTTCATGTACATTGTTATATATCTGATATATTTACATATACACGATTCCTAACATATGTATAATGTCGACATTTATATCTATCTCGAATATGCTACATTTATAAATTATACATGCGACCCCGGGAATGCAGATGCAAAGCTTCGCGCATTCGTTCTTACAATATACCATTCTGACCTGCGCTGTTGAAAGAGAACGCCTTTAAGCTACGTACCAACTTTAGCAAAAAAGAAAACGAGAAAAACCTTGCTTAAAGAACTAGAACGATGCAATTATAATGTATGTCGTAATAATATTATAACAAACTGTAGCCTAGCAGTCTGTAGGTGTTTGCCATCTGTCTTCATATATTGGTACTGTAGATTTATTTGCGTACTTTGAAAAGCAACTTCTCTCAAGGTCGAATGCGTTTTTGCGCATGCACGCTCGCGGGGTTTGTAAGGAATCACCCAGTATTTGTAATAATAATGCTTGAAAAATGCATGAATATTTGTTTTATTAATGCTTCTTCTTATTTCATCTTTCTCTCGATGAGAGAAAGCCTTTCCTTCCTTTTATCCTAGTACCATCAGCTATATAAAAAAAACTTTCACTCAGTAATAATTATTATATACAATTTCGTGTCTACACAACGTACAGCCTTATATATCATACTGCTCTTAGCCTGATATAATTATATTAGCCTCTCGCTTCCTGCTTCCCACTGAACAACGATCCTCGACTACTTATCAATTACTATCGACCTAGTGCTTGCTATACTCTTATTTTTCATTATTGGTATTTTCTTTTTTCACTCGGCCATTGCAGTAGACAAGCGTGACTGTATGTTTTTACGAACTGATGACTCTATACTTTTTACCCTTTTACATTAGGCCTCGCGATTTTTGCGTAATTTTTGTTTGTTCTGTTTTTTTTTTTCTGAGAAAGTATCATTTGCATATTTACACTATCAAACCCACTGTTATTATCTGCGCATAAATTTTATGGTTATGGTCAGTTTGCTGCTCTTTAATTAGTTTCTTTTCTGTTTGACGAGTTTTTACTGTTTTTTGCCAACTTTCTCTATGTGTTTATATTATCATTTCGTCTTATTGATCAAGCACAAGGTCGCTTTATCTATCTCAAATTATGTAGTTATTAGTTGCTTTAGACGCCAAGACGTTGTACGGACGACTGACTAACTTGTATACTCGCGTATAAATCCTCCGATCCTCCACCGTCCCAGTTTATACCGCTGAAGTACAATCCCAGCTCTATCCCACTGCTTTCCAGTGCTTTAGTCGCGCAAACCAAGTGGCAAGAGGAGAATGAGAAGCGGTGCGCCAGAGAAACAAGGCTGTATAGAATATCCCCTCATCCTTTATCCTCCAAGATCGAAAGATCGCCACCTCCGTTGTGTCGCTTGAACCGGAGCACTACTACCAAATTGCAGATTTGATGCGAAGAGCAAAAGGACGATTAGACACAGATACCAAAAGTAGACAAACGCAATCCTTTAACCTCTGCGGGTCGACTTGAACAATTAACTTGTGTAATTTTAGTTGGGAATTATGTTTCTTAAAAGTGCTGCTTATAAATATTCTTCAGCTCCTTCGAACACATATAGCCTTTTCTTAGTGTATATTTTGGCATCACGAAATTTTGCGTTTTAAACGTAGAGCATCGCATACGAACCAATCGAGCGAACTGTTTGGAATCATAGAAATTAGAATAAATGTAACGATGCCTTTGGTATTTACAAAAAAAAAAGGAACACGAAAACAAAAAGTGACTAATAGTACAACAAAGGTAATGTGCGTTAACCAATGTGACCGAGTTCAGATCAGAAGCACCGTCTTGAAACCAACATGTCGCCACTCACGCGCTGAGAATCAAACGACGATAACAAATAATTTCTTTTTTCAACGCAAACCAGTGCTTTCACATGCACTATCCAGGCTAATAAATCTGTATTCGTGAACTCCCTACATCCTTATCGCTCCTTCTTCCCTGACGCTTGCGTAACGCTCTTTATCACCTGCGATGCCCGCAGCGCGAAATAAATGCAAACGTAGAACGCTTGCTATTTCTTGGCTTTTCGTACGCGCGCATATGTAATAAATGGCTCCTTTGCACATAAATTCACGGATTTCAGGTTTGCGTTTGCGCAGCCGCTAAGAGAGCGTATAGTGGATGCCGGTCGCTAGTGTTCTGTGCGTATGAGAATTCAAAAATTCATTCATCATGTCTGGCATTTTGCAGAACAACTGTAAAGCGTGTGCGCTCACAAACTTTTTGCACTAATCGGAAACGCACTCGTAAGTTTCTTGATGATTCCAGCTCTCGCGCTTCTATCGATGCGTGTATGAGAATTCGCTGCGGGACGTTCGTCGCTCATTAGGTGTGATAAAGAGTTGTCATTAAACGAAGCTTTAACATTTCTGCAGTCATTGATATTAGCCTATGTTTAAATTATATTTAAAATATTATATTTTTTTAAATAGCCATTGTACGTGCGATGAGAAAACGAGAAATGTGGGCTAATCATCAATGTAGTTTGTAGCACTATAAATCATGGTTATTCAACAGGTTCTTCATGGTAGCAGCAGCTGCAAATAGCTTTGGCTGTGGTTAAAAGTATCTATCTTCTCGCACTTTTCTGTTTCACACAATCATCGTAAGCTATGATTTATTTCACGCATGTATACTATCATCTGTTATATCGAACACTATATCTCGAATATTGTAGTGATGTCTATAATAATACATAGTAAAAAAGAACTTTTAGAAATAAAATTGTGTGCTTACGTAGTATATGTGGTACTTCTGTATTACTTTGATTAAACAATAAAAATTATGTCTTCTTAGTATGTATATTTCATGAGTTTTCACTTTTCAAATTTTATAGAATAAGTGCATCATAAAAAGAATAAGAATGTGATTTTAGTATTTTATTCTTGTATTACAAAGAAATATGCTCAAAGGTATAGTGGACAAATCATTAAGGTATGCAGAACGTTATAGATCAAAAGTTAAAAAGAATTATAAATCACTACACTTTTCACTACAACTAATCATTTCACTTTCAATTTCACAAAACTTTCAAACAACTATAAAATTCGAATTTATTTGATTCAACTGCATGATATGGAAATTTCATTGAGATTTTAAGCCTACATAAAACATTTCATCCAACTAATTAATCTAAATGAATGTTATGTTTCTAACTATGATTTAAAATAATTCAAGATAACTAAATAAGATTGAATTGTTTTATGTAAGCACAATCAATGCCACCGAGAATGCCAATCATATTTATCTGGGATAATTATGAATTTAGTAGATTTTTTTTAAACCGGTTATCGAATTTTTCATTTATGATTAAAAAATCGCATGACAAAGTCAATTCATATTCTTAATTATTTCAGCCGTATCGACCGAAGAAATAGACTACAGTCAATTTAATAGTGGCACTGCATGAATCACGTTCTTTCATTATCTTTCTTTAAACTTTCTGTTTCATGCTTGCCTACATCTGGACGTCGCACGATTTTGAAACTGAATGAAAATACTATGAACAACGCAATGCTTACGCTCCAATCTATCGTCGATCCTAACTGCCTTGCACGAATCCACCAATATCCTGCATCTGCGAAAATCCTGGTACTGGTAATTTCCGAAAATTCCTTACCAATACTTTTTCACGAATTACAAAACCTGGATTATTAATAATACAAAAATAACATTTGTCGCGAGAAAATCATTCAACACAATCAAATATTTACAAAATATAACTTTTTGCTTTTCTTTATTTATTTTCGTTAACATTTTTATCCAAATAATAAATTTAATACACTTATAACCATATTGTTTGACTGTATGCTTTCGTTAAATTATATGATTTATATAATAATTTTATTTCATTTATAAAATATTACAAAATAATATTGACTTATTCAAACACTTTGAATTTTTTTATATCCGATTAAACATTGCCAACGCGGTGTGCCTCTTTTATCTGTCTCTGTACTTCGGATCGATTGGTTGATTGATTGTTCGAACGACGGTTTATTTACAATGTCACTTTACTGAAACACGCAAAATTCCAAACTATATAATATATGTTTAAACATTGGATAAATTCATACGTACATGCATACACAATTTTGGAATAAATACGTATTTGAAATGCTGGCTTGGTTATGTGTGCACTGCTGCCGCATTATTGCCATGCCCTTTTCGTATTCACCTGCGACCAAATCAAAATTTCGTTATCAAAAATACATTTTTCATTGGAACAAAATTTACACCCCGGTACATGGTTGAAAAATAAATGCGTATTACGAACTCTACAAAAAAAAATTATTTTTTTTTCGACAAACAACGATTCCTGTACAATATATAATAACAACAAATCGCCACTCTTCCACATCTGCAAAAACTCTATCAAATCAAAATTAATTCGCATCTGTACAAAATAAAAAAATTAAACCGCAACACACTAACCGTTCTACCTAGGGACGGCTTCTTGGACACATTCAACAACGAAAAAAATAAACCAAAAAAACAAACGCTTTAACGCATTTTGTATTGACGCATCGCCTTATTTCGAAAACTCCTTTGGACATGTACCTGGGTGCTCCGAGGGCACGCTAAATGTCGTGTGCCGACTTTGGTTTCCGGTGCATCCCGTACTGAATTCGACCGAATGGTAATGAAAATAAAAAAAAAAAAAAAAATACCTCGAACACTGCCTCGTTTGCTGCATGTGGATCGCCTTAGCAGCCTTAGCCACTGTCGGGGCCCAAGTGGTCCCTCAAAACGCTCACTGTGTCGTCTACACAGACAGCTGCGGACAGGTAGACTCATTATTGTAACCAGTTTTTATCTTGATCTCAGACCTGCCTTGTAACCTCATTTGCAGTTAGTAGTAGTCTACCCACATCCTTCTCTCTTTCTCGATTTGCTTTTTCGTTTTTTCGCTTTGTACATTCGTTTCGCTCGGCGAGATTGACGTCTCAATGATTTTCCATTAGAGAATCGACGGGTTGTTGCTGCGCGTTTACAGTGCAGGTCTGATATCATAATGCTGCTAACCTTCAAGCTCAAAGAGAAGACCGGCGGACATTGACGTTAACGAATTAAAATTCTTATCATATATATGTAAATACTCTTTGAAACAGTCGATTTTTCGAGAAAAACTTTTTTTTATTATTGATATCGATAGACAATGACCGCCGGCACTCTCAACTGAACTTGGCTAACACGTAGCTTTGGGGGTATTTCCCTCACGACTGCTCACCGCAACTATAACTGCGAATAACCACTGCCTTACCTGGTGTTTGTCTTTTAGTATAACTTATATTATTATTGTAACTATATACATTATTTGTCATGATTATCGTTATTATAGTTGAATCTTTTTTCTGTCCTGTCCCAGGAACCGACACTTAACAATTTACGTCACGATGAGAAATAAGCACGCTTTTATCACTCGAATAAAATGAATCAAATTCAATTTTTCATATTCTTTTATTGCTCATAAATTATATCAATCAAGAAATAAATAAATAATTGCTTTGCGTTTTCTGCATAGATCATGTTTTTTTTTTAAATTCAAAGAAACTTTTTTTATTCCAATATCTCTCTCTTGTTTGTCACTTTGCAGAGCTTAAATTTCTTTTATTTTTTTATTGGCCGGAAGTACCACTTTTTCTTGCTGAATTCACTGTAATAAAGCGTTTGTAATTGGGGCTAAAATAATTAATTATCTAGTATATACATAACTTTTGCTTGCCTAGGAAAAAACGCTTGTCCGAGTATGTAGCTTACGAGAAAATGCTGGTCAATTAAAATGGAACGCGATTCACGCTATTCGTATGTAATCTGAATAACGACATAAGCCTTAGCCCTGTACCTTTTAACGTTTTGAAAAAAATTGCGCGAGCTTTTTTGTATCTTTTCTCTTTGTTGACAATATACCTTTACCGGCGGGTTATGGATCGAAGTGCAGTAATAGATGTGTTCGATTGATATTTTTTTTCACTTTTTTTTGCATCAACTTATATCTGTTTATTATTTAATGAATGTTTTATATTTTAGTGAAAAAAGTAAATATGATTAATACACACAAACCAAGGAAAGCTTATTGCCATACTGATCGACGCTATTGTTATGGTTGCGGAGTCGCAGTTGATCTAGTGTTGAACTTATTTGCAGTAGAATATATTAATTTGACAGCTTCATGACTTCCCAAATACCTTTACATTGTTTACATATACATATTTTTTTCTTTACGAATATAAAGTAATTAATCTATGACTATCAAATGATAATAATAAGAAAATACGGAGCGCCGATCGTCGCCGACTGTTTCTCGCTGTCGTTCGATTCGCTGTTGCGGTTCTCTCTCGCTAACTATATTATCCCCCTTATTTTTTCAAAGATACACAAGCCGAATATTCAAATTTATTGTCTTTTATTTGATTATTAATTGTCTTTATCTTGATTCGTAGCTTTTTATACAGTAGTGAGTGAATGTGTGTGCGTTTATCTCTATCTATATCTATATCTTTTACCCTGCGCGTGCCAACCGCTCGAGCGAATCGATCAAGCGCGATAGTAAGTTGGCCCTCGGCGACATCGAAATGCTTGGGTGATTGAAGTTCGGCAAAGGTATCGTACTATATGTACAAAGCAGATAATAACAAAGCCAGAAAGACGTCGCTCTGACGGTACTCACTTTTGTTCTCTCTTGTAATAACGTCGCAAATGTTGTAACCAAAGACGGTGATCCAACGGATGGCCAAGGATATATAACTCCCCGCGAATACACCAAAATCGGCTTGTAATATCTCGGCAAACAAAATGAAAAGAAAAAAAAAGTATTAAATGGAAAGCCCATACAGCTCTCGAGTCGCGAGTCTGCTTTATGTTTACTCGACTGACTATTGAAAATGCACGCTCGTCGTTTCTATATGCCGCTTATTTTTCCTATTTTTATACCCTCTCCGTGCTCTATCTTCTTGACTTTTTTCATCTCCCACTCTCTATTTCTCTCTCTTTCTCTCTATCTATCACTTTTCTTTTCGATTTCGTTTCTATTTTACCCTGCCTTATTGCGTTACTCGGACTCCTCCCATATATCTGTGTATGTGTATATGTACATGGTCGTCCGGTAAAACTGGACCACTGTCGA
>JAPYZP010001767.1:0-16601 GCA_030522985.1 Torymus sinensis | reverse complement strand
ATTTGGTTCAACTTTTTTAGAGGTTATGGTAGCACGGGCTTGCGTCTAGGTGTCAAGGTTTTAGCTGCTTGGCAAGACTTGATGGTTCATGGTTTTATGTCGGATAAAAAAAGTTTGCTGAACGGAGGTACAGATGTGTTACACTGCACGTAAATCCTTTGATGTATTTCAAGTTTAATATATATCAACGTTATTGTAAAGGCTATATTAGTATAGTAGAATTTCCTCGAAATGTTATTTTCACTGACTTGTATGAATTCAATGACATTTATTATTATTTTAATCAACTACTCAAGCATCAATAGCGCCTCATCACTCACTGTTTCCCCTAATTTATAAAAAGAAAAGAAAAAAAAGACAATTCAGTCGATTTGTTTGTATTAAAAGTAGAAAAAGAATGGCAACGTCTCCTCCACCCTCCTGCGACTCGTCCCCTTCCCAAGTCGCTATTGAAATCCTAAATTTCAATTAATCTTCCTTTCTTATCAATTTAATTCCGACAACACCATCATATTTCTTCTTTCCGACAAAAAATACGCACACACACAGCTACACGTATACTCGAATCCCCTCTCGAACCGACCGCCACTCGAAGTATCAATAACACCGGCAGTTGTAGTAGTATAGTAGTATCCCCTCCTCGACCCTTAAGCTTTCAGAATAAGATTTCAACTGTCGAATGCAAAGCTGCCCTCGCACACTTGTACAATCATAACTGTGTGCGTTCGTGTATATATACACATACACATATTACTCCATCCTTCACTTTCTCCGTCTTGCGGATTGTCAGGTCGGATGATCGAGCGCCGATAGAATCGACCGCATCGGTGCACCGCTCCCTCGATATATATCGACACAAAGTTCATTCGCGCACTTTATGTGTATGTATATGTGTGGAGGGTGTGTGTGTGTATGTGTGTATGTGTGTGTATGTGTGTGTGTGTGTGTGTATGTGTGTGTGTGTGTGTGTGTGTGTATATAGAGACGAAATTGTTTTATATATATGACGCGCGGGCGCACAGGGCTTTGAGACACTGCGGAAAATTGTTTTTCCATTCTATACACGCTTTATTGGCCCGTCGCGGGCGTGTCTTTCAATGGCGAAGATCGATTGTGACGGAGAGAGAGAGAGAGAGAGAGCGAGAGAGAGAGAGAGAGAGAGAGAGAGAATAACGTCGGAGTGGATTTGCGGGGCTTTGATTTTTTAACGCGGAATTGAAGAGTGCGCCTTTTATAGAAATACCCTTTTCGCGCGTCGACGACTATACATATAACGTATAACGCGCACAAGTGTGTGTGTGTGTGTGTGTGTGTGTGTGTGTGTGTGTGTGTGTGTGTGTGTGTGTGTGTGTGTGTGTGTGTGTGTGTGTGTGTGTGTGTGTGTGTGTGTGTGTGTGTGTGTGGGTGTGTGGGTGTGTGTGTGTGTAAGGCTTCTATCGAAGTCGTAGAAAGCTCCACGTGCGCTATTGAAAAATTGCCAAAGGCCAACGGGAATAAAAATTAATTTGTCCGCCCTCGTTCGACTCGATAATATATCGCCAATTTCGCATATCAAAATATATCGGCTTTAATGAAATCGACTTTGTTTCCGAAAAAATAATCCTCACGTTATATGTTTGCGCGTTCGCGTAATGGACCAACCGGCTGATTCCTGTCGAAATATGTAATCCCGTTTAATCGCGCAAAACTTTGGTATACACCGCAGCGCACCTGCGGCGGATGCCCAAGGCGGCGCGAGTGTTAAACTCTCCGCGGAGGGAGAGAGAGAGAGACAGAAGTTTCGAGCTGATCGAAGACAACACGTCTTGAAATACCACATAGACACACAGCGCTCGCGCGTTTACTTTCCATAACAAGAAGCGCGACATGCCTTATTCATACTCAAGGATAATTCAGATACGCGAGAGCGGGCGGGGCTGCGAGTCTGTCGCCTTAATATAACGACGGCGGGGCGCGCTCTAAAAAGAGAAATCGCTTTATGAGAGAAAGCCTTTTTATCTAACGACTCGGTATATAAATATTATGATTCGCAGGCGCACCTCCCTGCCTGCTGTACGCGCCAGGTGCAGTTTACGCCGATGAATATATGACTTTGTTCCGGCCTTTTGCGCGCACACTGCCGCCAGTTTATATATAGGGGAGGATTAAAAATGCTTGTAATGATTTTTCGAGAGAAAAGAACGCTCGCGCTGAATAAGTGGATTATATGTTCATCCTTCTTCCTCTCGCGCAGTCTCTTTTTCTCCGCTCTCTAGATGTACTTTCCATATACAATTCCTTTGCCCGAGAGCGAGAGCGAGCGAGAGTCACTGGAGTTATTAGTTTTTACAAGTTTTCTCGCTGCGCCGATTTAATTGGAATTTTTCACGAGCGTCTATATGCTCACTCTCGTTTATATATAGTATATATTACACACGTGAAGTTTGGGATGCACAGAGCCGCGTGACGAGCCGCAGATGGGATTCCGGCCGGGGACACGCACCCATCTTTTTAAGAAATTTCGAGGGATTTCTATACCGCCGGTCCGCCTCTATATATCGAGAAGAAGCTTCTCTCTCTCTCTCCCTTTCGCGGAGGAGAAGAGGTTAGAGGAAAGCGGCTTAAAGCTGAGCCGAAGAGAAGCGCACGCGGGACATGGTTGAAATTTTGCCCGGACATTTCGCCCGCGGGTATATATATATATAAATGACTTGTCAAAATTACGCTCGCCCGCATGCGGGAAAACAAAATTACTCCCTTTCTCTCTCATCCCCGCCTTCGTACGAGATTATATATATAATTCACGTGTACAGCGCTTATTTTTGTAATCAGTACGCATGTATATTATTTAGGTATGTATACCTATGCGACCCTCTGACCTGAATCCCCTCTCTGCGTATAGCGGCCGAAGATGACCATTTTCTTCCCCTCGCTGGCTAATAAGCAGGCGCTTTTTAAATAATTTCGGGCTACTTTGGACGATGTAGGCGGCCTTGTCTCTTTTTCGTAAGGGGGAGAGAAAGAGGGAGAGAGGCTGAATTTTAGCTTTAAGTAGAGACGGAAGGAGAGGCTGGGGAGCTTTTGCTTTTTTCCAGTAAAATGAGTGTCAAGCTTTTTTTATCATGCTTGGAACGTGTACGATGTGTGTGTGTAACTTTGTGCCTCATTCTAAGGGCATAAAACTTCAATCCGATTAAAGAGCTTTTTTCATCCGCTTAATACCCTTTTAATTTATATATCATTATAGACAAAAAGGTTCGTCTATTATAACAGAAACGTATATCTGTGACAAGCTTTATTATGTATCTGCGATTATATAATAAAGCTAATCAAAAGCGTCACGTTGCCTATCTCCAAGCCGTCACTGCAGAACTACTAAAATCCTTTCGAGATCCCTGACCAAAGTTCAAGAAAACAAACAAAAAAGGCAACCCTGCACCCTTGTTTGAGCTGCCGTTTGAATTGTGACAATCGAAATTATCTCGGCCCCGCCACTCTCCGCGTCACGGATTAAAGCCGACGGCTCGAAACGCTCAGCGAATGAATATATGCGCGGCTGGAAAAAGGCAAACTCGGCTCTGACCCGAAATTCCGCTTAATAAATAGGCGAGCAAGTGAGCGTTCGCTATCTCGGTCTCGCGCTTTGCATCTCCCGTCTACTGCTGCTACTGATTTGATACGCGCGCTGCCAATTAGTCACGTGCCCCTTCCCTCAATTAATCCCCCCCCCTCCTTTTTTGTCCTCCAGCGAGAGACATTGGAAGATGCTGCTATACTGCTGCTCCTCTCCATCGTTTGTCTTGTCCTTATCTCGCGAAAGTCGGGCGTCGAGGAAAGCAGAGCTTGCGCGCCGAGTTTTATAGGCGAGATTATATATACGTATAGTAATACGGGGATATACACCGGGCTTGGCTCCTTTTCTTCTCTCCCTCGACCGGCCGCCCGATGCTACGTGTTCCCGCTTTTAATTTTCTACGTATATATTTTTATTGCTGCGACACGGAGCGCGCGCGTTATTTTCATATTATCCAGGTAGTATATATGCAGGAGCGGCGGGTATGAAATGACGATGACTAAAAATATACCCAGTTAATTGAGCGAAAATTGTGTCACGCGCGCGCATCTTCCGTATCGACTTTCCAACGGCTGCTATACTGCTGCTGCTGCTGCTGCCGCTGCTCCGATACTTTTATTATAACGCGTTCTTATTTGGAAGGTATATATTCATTATTTTTAGTTCGAAAGCTATATACACGTGCGCGGATACGTGTGCGGATATACCTATAACATTTATTTCATCGTCCTCGTCCTCGTCTCGCTAATTCAATTCGTCGTCGCGAATTTATCGCCGGAACAAACGCGGACCGAAAGTAAAAAGGATATCAATTTCCATTAAATCTTCTTTCACTCGAGAGCAAGAGCACCTTGACCCAGATTACGCGCAGCCTTTGTACGTGCGTTAAACCATGAGTATAAAATTGTACGATGCAATGCGAATTCGATGTACAATGCTGTCACGGTTTTCGCGCATTCGTAGGGACAACAAAAAGAGATAAATCTATCAGCATTGCGGTCAGTGTGTCTGTACACTCGATCAGCCGTATGTGCGGTAAAAGGTATATGTATATTGACGAAAAAAAACGCGGCGGCCCCGCGACGCCGGGCTTCTTATTTTCGTCCAAAAGTACGTGGTCGATGGTATAGGAATAGATTAATATATCTGCGTGTGTGTGTGACTGCGGTTAGTAAAAGGAGTAATGGATCGGGCCAAGTACTACTGCCGCAGCTTCGAAATTTTACATCAGGTAATCGATTTTCTCGGCCAAAGATCGTGCATGTGCTTTCTCATCTCACGTTAGTCAGCTCAGTCTTTCTGGGAGGCTATAAGAGTTATGAGGTAACCGATTATTTCATGTCGCGATGGATAGCGGAGATTTTCTCGTAGGAGATATATCGACATCTGAGAGGAATAATATACCCCCTAACTCAGCGTTCGCTTCGAAAATACCCTAACTATGCAAAGCTTTCCAAAAACGACTAGCTCAGGTGCATTTTTTTCTTAAATTTTGTAGCGGCAGCTCTGTAGCATTTTTAAATACGATTGCTGCATAATAAACGCGATATTGTACGGTTTAAGAAAATTGCATCTTAATCTTATTTCGTTAATGGTTTAGTAATATTTTCAAAATTATTTTTAGAAATTCATTACGTTATTACGTCTTTTGTAATCCAATCTTTTCAATTAGTACATTTTATAGGTTTTTTTTGTTACCAATTGTAGATCTTTTGCTCTTAGCTTTATCAAAGGTTATGGACCTTTTACTACTGAGTTAATAATTGTACTACTCGGATCATCTATTGATTTCTACTGGGATCGAGTTTCTTTTGCTTACAATAAAATAATACTATTTTATAATTATCGAATTTAATTTTATAGTTTATCTGTTTCTTTTAAACTATCGGTTAAAAAATGTCATGCTTATATCGATAATGTTATATCAACGCCTATGAGAAATAATTGAACAAACTGTATAAAATTAATTAGTTTGATATGATTTGAAGAAATAAATTTTTGTCATGTGTTACGAGTGAGCTATCGCAACTTTGAATAATAATAAAAAGTGACGGAGCCTGGGCTTGAACCAGATCCGCCGACTCACAAGTCAGATATCAACTATAGCCACGGCTCCCAACGCTCGGCTTTCTGCTAATCGTCGTCATATTTTAATTGTACTCCTTGCCTCTCCTTATGATATCCATCCGTAACACATTCTCAGACACAGAATAGTTAGGTGGTATTCGAAGCCAACACCGAGTTAGGGTGTTTTCGAAGCAAAATTTTCGAAGCAAACGCCAAGTTACAGGGTTTTCAAAGCAAACGCCGAGTTAGGGGTTTTTCGAAGCAAACACCGAGTTAGAGGATTTTCGAAGCCTATGCCGAGTTAGGGGCTATTTATTCCTCTCAGACGTCGATATGTAGTACGTGAATGGATTGTGCTGGGCTATCCTGTATGGTGTTTGATCCTTATACAGCTGTGAGTTTAACGTTGTACAAATTCACAAAGACTCATTACTTGCATTATGTAAGTAAAAGCTATCATAATTTGGTAATAACTTTGACAATTCTTACGAGAATCCCTCGAAATTATCAATATTACGCTATAACCGTACGTCCACAATGTCTTAATCAATCCTAAAATCACTATCACAAAAACACGCTTCCTTACTATTACAAGACAGCTGATTTTTCCAGCTCTGACACATGGCCAGAAGCGAGGAGCAATCTCACTCCTCTCCGCGCTCCTTGCTCATAACTTCGGACATAATGAAAATGCACTTGGTACACTTCCAAGATCCGCGGATGAAAAAAAAAGAGAGAAAAAAAAGAGGAGTCGCTCTCCGACTTTCGGCGCACTGCACGGCGACTATACGTGTATATATCACGTACACTTCAGCACGCGCGCGGCGCCACAGGGCACCCGCAGCTTCTCATTAAACGAAGTTTTTCATCCCCCGCGGGAAAGCGAGAGAACTCGCTCTCTCTATATATATGTATATAATAAGAGACACGGGAAGTCCTTCGATAAAAAGTCACGACGCAGGTATATTTTCGTCTCGAATCTCTCTTGTGGATTCTCTTCCATACATATCTGACCGCCAACTCGTGCTCCTCGTCGTCACTTCTCGACACACACACACATAGAGTGAGCGTACTTACGTCGTCGCGTGGGTACATGAATCATAAACGAGGAGAGCTGCGCGCAATCGATCGGTGCGTGTTCCGAAAATAGTATATAATATAGAGAAGCGGACACTGAGAAATAGATAGAGAGAGAGAGAGAGGGGGGCCTAATTCTCCAAGCAGAACATATCACGCGTGTGTAAGTAGCATCATGATGTCGACGAGATACAGAAGTATATAGACTCCTCGCACGTGTGTGATTCGAGGCGATGGTCCGAGAGGCGAAATTTTTCGTTATAGAATGCATCACTGATTATTATGCAGTCTGTCACGCGCGAAAACATATCACTCGACCTTGTGGAGCTTGCGCTTGTTAAACTCCCACCCTCGTAAGAGAGAGAGAGAGAGAGAGAGAGAGAGAAAAAGTACGGGGATGTAAGTAATTAGCGCTAGTCCAACTTTTTTTCTCGGCCAACGAGCTGGAAAACGTCGATATACTCTCTATACATCTCTCTCTTGAGGAAGGATGTGTGTATAGATATATTGTATATACACACACACATACACAAATACGCAATCACTCATCCAACTCATAAGCAACTGTCGGCGCTAATTCGCTTTAAACTCGCTCTATATACACTCGATTCGGCCCATCCATCAAAACATACGCACTATATCACTCGCGCAAAGCTTTTCCCTACCTCCCTCTTTCTCTCTGTCCTCGAACGAGACTTTTCTTCGCCCTATAACCACCCGATGACGCTCTCTTTTCCTCTCGCAAAGGGCGCACGTCGAGTCCTTTCACACACATGCGGCATACAATATTGTGCGCAGGCGAAAATCCCTTGACAATACCGTATACAGAAGGAGAGAACGAGAAGGAGGGAAGGAAAAAAAAATCTCTCTCTCCCCTCTTAGATTGAATCGAAAAATCCGAATTTCAATACAATTTATATTTCCAACGGGCGCGCGTCAATATATAAGCGCTCAGCCGCCCCCTGTGTGCATCAGTCAACCGTAGCAAGCCCCGCGCGCCCCTTCGGCAAAAACCCCTTTTCTTCTTGCGTCACTCCCTCGCGCAACCTCGCTCCTTTTCTCCTCCGCCTCCTCCCTCAATTACTCCAATCCGCTAGGTATATATTATTTTTGAAAAATTCCAGCCGTCTTGCCGCAGCTCGGCTCCCTGCATTTTGCAGGAAGGGTATTATATATAGAGAGAGAGAACACACAGCGACGGCCGCGAACCTTGCGCGTCCTACATTCCAAAAATATCCGTTCGCGCAAGCGCGCATAGAGAGATAGAGAGAGGGGGTGGGGGCGCAGGATTCGCGCCTCCGCGAAATTGCATCACGTACGCCGCTGCTTCTTCTTCTGTCTCCCTCGGGCACGCGTGCGCTTGTGGCGGATGGACAAAAAGCGGGAGATCGTTAAATTTTACTTTTTTTTCAAGCAGAGGGCTGTAAGAATGTGGGAAGATTGATGGCGAGGAAAGTGGAATATAATTATGGGTCTGAATTAGTCGCGGGGTAGTAACAGCCAGCGGCAGCTGACGTCTTGTTCGGGGCGCTGGAGAATGAACGTTTAGCGGTTTATTATATATACTCGGGAGAGAGAGAGGGGGGGAGGGAGAAGAGTTCCAGTGGAATCATCGTTTTCTCCTCGGAAAACACGATGATTTGGGAAGAATGGGCCGCAAGGGGAGCGTTAACCTCCGAATTGTCCAGAAAACAGCGCATATATATATATATATATATCTCTATAGCACCCACCGTCTCAGTCCATCTCCCGCGGGCATTACTAATTAATAACCGTGTAGAAAGGGAGAGTTTCCCCCTCGTGAAAGCTCTTCCTCGTATTGACCGCAGAGTCATCTTCTTCGGCCTACGTACGTGTATATATATATATATATAGAGAGAGAGACGCTATAAGGACGCACGAGTTAATTGATTGTCGAGGAGACGCTCTTTGTGCGATCATGTTTCTATATATTTTCCCTACAACCCGAGTAGACAATACATTCGGCTCTGTCAGAAACAGAGAGAAAAACCGTCGCGGAAAAACATTTTCGAACCGGAAGAAGAGCAAAATTGCCAAAAGCCGAGAGCACTAATTGCCCGCGCGCGCGCGCTATGTATATACGGAAGGACCATATGTATATACACACGAGAAAAGTAGGTACACACGCGTAGAGCCTCTCGTGTTCGAGGAGAGAAAGAGAGAGAGAGAGAGAAAGAGGGAGGACAAAAGAAGCGGCGAAAGTAAACCCGACGCGGGGGACAAAAGCATGAAGCGAGCTTTTCCAATCGCGCGCGCTTCGGCGAAAAAGTATGTGTCTTCTTTTCCCGCTATACTTCTCGGCGTGGACTCGGCTTTTATAATGATCCCAATCGCCGGATGCGCGCACACGATGTAACCACCCGCTGCAGAGATACATATAGAAGCGACGCTGCACTCCCGGATCTTGGTACGCTATAATGGTGCTTTAAGAGAGCCGCGAATTATGCGACCAATAAGACTCGCCCTATAAATTCAAGCGCACACATATGTGTAAGAAAATGACCGAAAATGACTTTTAGAGAGAGAGAGAGAGAGAGAGAGAGAGAGAGAGAGAGAGACTTGCACGTGATTTTGCTGAAACGAGGGAACGAGAGTCGACGTCGTCGGGTGGAAACGACGGCAGCAGTAGCGTCGATGGTAAAGTCGTTGAGTCAACACGCAAAGGGAGAGAACGGCAGTCAGTTTGCTTCAATTACTTTGCGCGGTAACCCAATTTGCGTGCGGGTACGTTTTATAACAGTGTCTATGTGAGTGTTCGCGAGCGCAGAGGAGGTAGCAAAAGTCGTGTGATGTTGTCCCCGAGAAAAGTCCTCGTGTAAACATGTTTGTCTTGCGTTTAATAATCTTGAGCGATCGCGTCTCGCTGTACGTCGCCGATTTTTTATTCTTCTATTATCTGTTCGTTTATTTTGTAAAACGATGGTAAACGTCGAGTGGTCCTCGTTAATGGAGCTGTGTATTGAGAATAGAAATTTTATGGAATGATATGTGAATGAAGGATAAAAATATGTTAAAAAGATATAGAAGCATAATATTCTTCGTAATGAAAAATTCTCCTGAATCTTACACTAACAGCTACAAGAATGGGAAAAAAGTCCCAAGCT
The DNA here is from genome assembly GCA_030522985.1 of Torymus sinensis. Lineage (NCBI taxonomy): Eukaryota > Metazoa > Arthropoda > Insecta > Hymenoptera > Torymidae > Torymus > Torymus sinensis. The sequence goes on along the minus strand of JAPYZP010001767.1, from coordinate 6,779 downwards.
ATCATTACAACATCGATATTCTACTACAGTGATGATCATCAAGATCGAGCATCTCGCGGTTGCTCCTGCGTAAACATCCCTAAATTAACCGATACATTTCCCAAGCCCACGTACATATATAGACAGCAAGGAACGTCAACCGGGCGGAGGAGAAAAAGGAGACTCCTCCGCACGGACGACTTCATGAATGATTCACCCCGCGCGCACATATATACACTGGCTCTTTCTCGAGCGCCATTCGAAATGTAAGGCGCATCGATCTCCGCGAGGCCGCCGCGCTAATAAGTGCCTACCTACCCGCCCCTCCAGCTGCGATGAATTGAAAGTAAAAATTGTCAGGCGGCTGCTGCTGCAATTTCAGGAATGTGTCAATTTGCCGACCATTCTTATACCCTCCTACATATATATACTAGTATAGCTAGTCTGTAACGGCAGGATTTTGCATTTGTATTCCAAAGCGGCTCGGGCGACGCTCTAACTATATATGTGCGAGCGGTCGGAGAATCGACAAACGGTTTTCGTTTTGAATAAGAGGATCGATGAGCCCTCGACGCTCTACATATACAGATACAGTACGTCGCAGTATTGCTTCGCCTCGAAAAATCAATACAGCTGAAAAGCGAAATTCCCTCCTATGCATATACACATGGAGCGCCAAAAGCGTTGTAGACGCGCGCGCGGTAATAAGCGCCGGAAGTAAATAGATAACGTAATCGGGGCTCCGGTTTTTCGAAGGACGCGCCGCCGTCGGCTTTATGTACGGACTCGTGCATAATATATTACCCGATTATCTTCGAGTTACTATGTACTTGACATGGATTCAAAATTATTATTATTATTATTTTTTTTTTCTTGTTGTTAACATTAATAATGCGAGCGGGGGTATATTTTTAAAGCAAAGCAATTTTTATATGGGTGCAGGCTAAAGTTGTATCGACTATTTTATTTTTATGCGCTGTGAGTCTTGAAAATGCTATATAGAAACCATGTCCGAGCTGATTCGTGCGTCGGATGTAGGTTATCATGGACCTTCGGGAAAAATAAAAGTATATGCTTCCTTTGAAAATTCTACATTTTTTCTACAAAATTTGGTTATTGCAAGTGTATGTGTAGAATGTGGCTCATTCAAAAATAATCTATATGCACGTACAAATTTAAAAGCCATGAGAATATTTATTTTTTTATTGGACTTAACAAGTATGATAATTCATTTTTGTTCGATGCCAATGTCATGTTGGGTTGCCAGAGAAATGTTTTTAAGTGTAGCGTATAATTTATAATTGTTCGTACAATAATTGATTTGTGTAATAAATATACAAACTATTGTATTTCAAGCAGCATGCAGATAATATTTTAACAGCTTTTCTCGAGGGAAGCCCAAGATAAGATTGAGAGGAATAAGGGCGCCTCCCTTATGAGAAACCCATAAGAGAAACGTTCTTATTCCGCAACTGTCGAATCCTAATAATACATAATAATAACTATATTAACAATTATAAACAGCATCTTGACATATTGGCACTTTGTCAGGCTCGAACATTTCCACTATACTGCACCGAGAAAAAAAACTTGAACACGTACGCAGCAAAGAAAAAAGAAAACTCATCATCAAGAACCATATATATTCAGCCTCGAAACGCAATATCTTATATTATTCGCCATCTCGATGCTCGCACATGCCACCAAATTACGCGCGCTGTAATGGAGCCGCGAGGAGCGCGTGCGCAGATAATCCCACGCCTGAACTTGCGTCTGTATACCTACAGACCCTCCAGCTAGAGCGCAAAGTTAGCGCACCAGTCGCGCTATAATCGGCTTTCCCCGGTTCCCGTTTCGGCTGCGTCAAAGGACGCGTTACTCTTGTACGTACTTATATATATATAATCTTCGTGGCGTCATTAAATACAAAGCCTTTTTCGGAGACGAGATGGCGACTTTTTTAGAAATAAATCTTAGCGGCCGTATATATACTACTTAAGGAGATTACGCCAGGAGTACGCAAAGTTTGGCGCTAAATTCCTCTAAGTAGCAGGGACAAAAACGACGTGGGTCGCGCGAATTTTTAATTACGACAGTTTTTCATAAGTATAATATACATCCCCGCAAAGAGAAAGAGAGGTAGAGAGAGATAAGAAATCGCCTTATTACAGTCATCACCCAAGAATTGCGCCGATAAAATTCATCAAAGTCGGAAGTCGGGAGGAGAGAACTCGCTCGCAGAAGCTTGTAATAATCGCCGGAGCGATTAGTGTAAAAACGTCGGGCTATGAACTTCTCTCTCTCTCTCTCTCTCTCTCTCTCGAGAGAGAGAGAGAGAGAGAGACGCCGCATTGTCGGAGAGAGGCGAAAACTTTCCGCGATAATGCGACTGCATTTTCTATATAGCCGGCACCACGCGTCTGTGAGAATTCTTACTCGAATCGCTCCATATTCTCTTGGTCACGGTAAAGATTAACGGTGAAATCCCCTCACTTTTGACTGTCGAGGTAAGTTTTTTTTCCTAAACCTGCACTTGAATAGTTCCAAGCATTCTCAAAAATTCACGCCAGGTATAGTTTTCAAGAATACATCAAGCACGTCCTTTAAATAAGTTTGCCAACCGCGCGTAGAGTATTTGCGCTTCGAACGTGCCGGCCCATCAAGCGCACACACACACATAGAGGGACAGTGTCGTATAACGTGTGTGTAATGTTATCACGGTACATAGAAAGTTATTTAACGTCCCGCGTGTGCCCACGCCCGGTGATTTAGATCAACTCTCGAGGTGTCCATCCGTCCGTCCGTCCCGATTGTTGATTCTACCGCGACGTTTTGCGCGTGTGCACAGTATCACGTGCTTGCCCGAAATTCCTATGTATCGAGTATCTCCGATAATATATATTTCACATTACGCGAGTCAACAGCTTGCGCAACCTTGTCTTGGAAAAAACATGTCCTTTTTCCCCATCCCCTTGTCTCCCTACTATATATATATGAGCGTGTATATGATGTACAGCGCCAAGTGGTCAGAAAAAAATGAACGCGGGGGAAAAAACCGATATACACAGGCAACTCGGCCGGCGTTTTTTTATCAATTCGTCCCTCCTCGCTCGTATACATTATATTTTTATAAAGCTCACACCATAAGTCTCCGCGCTATCATTATATACACATCCATATACACAGAGCATCATCGCCGAATTAACACCGCCACAGCGAACAAACTCTCCGATATTACAGTCGCACAGAGAGAGACGCGAATTCCAGGCACATACTTTGCTGCAGAAAAAAGGAGTATAGAAAAGCAGTGACGCTTGGCAAGCAAGCATGAAGCAAGCAAACCGGCTGCAGCAGCAGAAGCAGCACATTGCTGCAGTGTAGCGCGCGTTAATCGATCCGCCGCGTAATTAGCCAGCCGTTACGTAGGGGGCGAGCGGCGGCTGCTCCTCCTTCTCGTCGTCGTCGTCGTCGTCGTCGTTATTTCTGGAAGAGCGTGTAATTCCACGAGAGTGACCTGACCTAATGAAGTTTATGTACCGGGGAGTATAGTGCGCGAAAGAGAGAAAGAGCTAGCGCAGAGTCTCCCGTTTCCTCGCTGCGCTGCTCGCTCCAGCTCGCGGGCGAAGGTCAAAGCGACCTGGATCCCTGATCCGTTGCGCGCGACGCGAGTCTCAGGAGGGAGGGAGCGCACGTGCATTATGCGGCGCTCCTTTTAGACCGGCGAGCGTGCAAGGCCTCTTTCGCTATTTTTACGAGAGAGAGAGAGAGAGAGATGCTTCCTTTATTTTTTTTCTTTATCTCGCGCCGCTGCAGTTCGCGCTACGAGCTATGTGCACCACAGTGGCGATATGTCGCGGTATGCTGCGACTGACGGCTGTAGCGCGCTGTGTCTGCAGTTGATCTGCCGCTGATCATGCTACTAATGTGCAGTGTGCGTACATTACGCAACTATGTATATATGTATATGCTCTGTAACTGAGTTTTATTCCGATGTATATGTAATACGGTTATGTCAAAAGTCTTTGAGCTGGCGCCCGGCAAATTCGTTTATGGCTTACCGTTATATGTATATATATCTGTCAGCCGCATCGATCGCTAAGTGTATCAGCGTAATTTCGAGTAGTTAGACGTTAATTTTGAACGTCCTATAGTAGCAAGTTCCTATATGTATAATAAACGCGTTCCGTGTAATTATTAATATTACGCTCGCGCGCGTCTGTGTATTTTAATAGCAGCTTTAAATATACAGCGCGTCGCATTGTATATACTTAGTTGGAATGGAAAAAGTTAATTTCTCCCGTCACGCGAGCCCCCCGCGCGAGCGCGCGTATAGTTCATTCAGCTCGCAGTGGCTGCTGCTTTTTTCCGGAAACGAGTCTATGTCTCTCGTTCGGCGGCTAATTAAATTAAACATATTACCATGCATATATTTCTTTCTTCATCGAGCAGACAGCACAATTCACTCGGCGATGGGCTTGGCTTTTAATTAGAAAATCGGTTCCCATTCTTTATCGGCCACATCGGTTATACCTCATGCGATCGATTAAGAGGCTTTTCACCTGAATTCATCGACTGTTACGTCAAATGATGAAAGTGGGCCCTGATCGTTTCACAGTTAAAAAGCCCCTTTGAGAAAAAACCTTTTATATTATCCCTCATAAAAAGATCTAATCGGCACACTCCCATCGACACACTGTAATAATAAATTCCTGGGCGCTGCTGCTGTATTATACCTTCCGTCGAGCCGGCCGCGCAACAGTTACACAGCCCTCGCTTTGAAATCCTGCCGTGCGCGTGGCCACATAGCGTTCGCGCGATTACGTCGATAAGGACCGCGCGCTGAGCGGGGGACAGAAGCAGCAGCCAGCAGCAGCCAGCAGCAGCCATTGCCGCAGAAACGAAAATCGATGGCAGCCAAGGGCGTGCGCACGAGCGGCCCCCTGTTCGCTGTACATTCATGTATACGCAGCTGCGTGCTCTTACATGTATATGTAATATATTTATAAGGACGTGCTCGCAGGCGTCTTATCGTAGCGTAATATAGTGTATATGTGGCGTTGAGTGAATGTTCGAGGGTAGCGCCGAAATTACAGTCCATAATGTAGATATATAAGAGTTCTAGAATCTATAAGTGATATATTCATTTCAACTACCTATGATCCTGCGCTCGCAAATATTAAACATCCAATGAAATTGTGTTCCGTAACTTTTATTGCAGTAGGTAATTTCGAGACAAACGACGTACACGTATCTAACACTCGAGTATACGAGGCCAAAGCGTTTTCCTCCCAAACAAATTTTCCAGCACTATACTCGCAACTCTCGGACAAATTTCCAGCGACTCAGCGCGCGAATCCATTTCAATTACAACTTTCAACTACAGCCTACAATTCCTCCTATATAGACGAAAATCAGCGCAAAGTGCGCGACCAGATTGATTTCACTCAGGCCCACTCTCAGTTGGCCGATCCGTCTTGCTAGAATTCGCACCTCGATTCTTCCCGCACTCCAGGTGAATAAACGCTCACACGATCAGCTATATACGTCTCTGGTTACAGGCGAAAATTGCGAAAGGACGATCGATCGATGGGCTCTTTAGAGCCGCGTGCGCGTCTATCTGGCTGTGTATATGTAATAGACACGCGCAGTCGAGAGACGAAAAACAAGGCGCGCGTGTGCGCGTCTTTATTAATAGCGGCGACGGGGCGAGGCGGACACGGTCTATTTTCGGGGATCGAGAGCCTCGTCAAGATTTCAGCTCTGTGATTTCGATGCTTGACGGAGACGATAGAGAGAGAGAGAGAGAGAGAGATCTATGTGTGTAACACGGTGGACTGGATCTTGGATATATATACCGCGCGGTCAATCGGCCAGTAGAATAGAATACTGTATACACATAATTGATGGAAGTTGACGGGAGGATTGCGTAGTACAGACTGGGTAAATTTTTCATATACGGCGAGCAATTCTACCGTTAATCGTAGAAGCTAGATGGTGGCATTGTTGATGTGCACTAGTGCACATCACCAGCTATTCTGTACATATAATTTCTCATCCTCGCAGCGCGTGAGTCATTGGCAAGATTGCGCTAAGCCCGTGATACAGGAGTAGCGCGGGGCTGCTTTTGAATTTGATCGATCGCTGCTGTATATCGGCCCCGGAAGAGGAAGAAAGCGCGGCGAGAATCCTCATGGGAGAGAACCTCCCCGCGATCTTTAATTCAGTAGTAGCGCCGAGGCTCTTTCTTTCTCGATCTCCCTCGTCTTTGCGCGGGATTAGCTATTATCAGCCAGCTGAAGCAGCTCCATCGATCCTTATGTGCACTAACACTCGTGTCACGCTGTATATAGCCTCAGAGATCGCGAATTAGCCGAGGCGCCTGACGATCGCTGCGCCACCCTCCTTATTTTCACGGCTTTATCGATCGCTCCTTGTGTATTATTCTAATAGCTGTACACAGCTTTATGTATGCAATGTGTATCGCTATATGTATGTAGGTTGATGGACGCGAATGATGTTACCTCACGGAAGCCCCAATCTATGTGTGCATGTGTAATGGCCGTTTTTATCAACGACTGCGCGAATGCTTTACGTCGCTCAGTTTTCCTCTAATTCCCACATTCTTATCGCTACGCTATTGTCCGGCGTTTGTCTTTTATACGAAATGCGTTATTTGTGCGTTGTCGGACGATAAACGTGCTGGCATCCGAACTGTGGATAATATACTAACAGATAAAAAGTATAAAAAATATAATTCGAGATATTAAAGAAATTCCCTTTGATTTTCTCTCTCTCTCTCT
>JAPYZP010001766.1:0-15277 GCA_030522985.1 Torymus sinensis | reverse complement strand
AGTCCTAAAATAAATTAATTGCAATAAACATTAATTACCAATATTCAAAGTAGGTAGTAAAATAATAATTTACGTTAATCTGCATTTAAACGCATTTAGCTTCAATACTAGCATTTAGATCTCAATATATGTGAAACTACGAAGAAGATAAGGAACCGTCAATTTAATAATTTTATATTCGTTACAGTTGCAAGCTTTTAGTGTATGATTTTAATATCGAAAAATGCTCTTGATATTTTCATCTATTTAAACGATACAGTAAAATATTTATACAGGTATCGAAAACGTTTGAAACCCTCATTGACTTTATGTGTATTATTACGCGGGATTTTATGTATATATGTGCGATGCTGAAAATCGGGTTTTTACCAATGTTGTAGGCGTGACCTTAAATATTGGAAATCGTTTTGAAAGACTTTTGCGATTACACTGTAATTCATGTTTTATTTAATTATCTAGAAAAACATTTTTACAAGAGTATCTTTTATTTTTACATCCCTAAAAAAGCATAATACTGAGTTGTTTAACTGTATGCTATAATTATAATCATCCTTAGATTTTATAGTGTACAATCTATATTTACGAATGAATTGCTTCCATCTAGAGGAAGGTTTCAATTGTAATTTTTTGAGTTGTTCGGAATAGATGTTAGCAGTAGATGTGAGGAGTAGATGTTAGGAATAGATGTTAGGAATAGATGTTAGGAATAGATGTTAGGAATAGATGTTAGGAATCACAATACATGGTTTCTGAAAATGTCTGTATGGACGTGTGTGTATGCCTGGATCTCAGATTACATACACATACACACACACATACCCGAAAATTCGGTTGCTCAAAAACGACGAGCAAGTGGTACACAAGTGCCAAAAGTTTTAAAATATGATTTTAAACATTTTTTGTGTCTGTTTTCGGTTGTTACCATTCCGACGTTTTTGAGTAAAAAAAATGTTCCTGTGTGTGTCATCATCATTTTTTATTAAGTTGATGTTTACTTCTGCTATAGTGCAAAGAAACTGAATGAAATATAAGTCTGACAGAAGCGTATATTATATACCCATTTTCACTAGATTTTATCAAATGAATGTAACGTGTTTGTTTAAATTAAGCTTGATAATAGCATTAATAGCATTAACCTTCAAAACCAGTCTTAATTATGACCTATTTTATCGATTAACTATAGCATTTTCGCTTCTACTTAGAGATAGCTTTGTAATAGTAACAATTTCGGTTGTTAAAAAATATGTTTATTTATTTGCGTCCTCCTCTATTTATTTATTTACTCGCGAGTTACAATATGACGACGATTGGCGATGCCGAGCAGTGGCAACTGGGCCAGTTGTTAGTCTAACCATTTTTATACATTATTTTGTGATAAGTATTTGTGAAAAATATTACAAAATAAATGTAAGTATATTTATATGAAGTAAATACGTTAGGTACTTATCTAAGGCTAAGATATTTGTTTATGCATTATTTGTTAAAATTTTCTGTACTTTTGTACACTTTTGATTGAAATTGTTCAATAACAAATTGCGAAATATTTATCACATCCGATTACATTTTAATATAAAGGATGTATTCAGGGGAAACATATAAATCAATATAGTTATATATTATTATATTTAAAACATTTGAGAAATTTTATTTTTACTGTTCTACATTGCAACAAATTTGAAAAATAAAAATACAATTTTAAAATGTTGACACCTCGTTTTTTGATGCAGTTTAATCGGCATTACTACCCGCAGTAGTGTTGAATATTGATAGAGTCCACTCGGTACCAAGGTGTCTGTACTCTGCCTAATAAAAAAGAAGAATAATGTTCTATACTATTGTTTTTAAAAAGTTTTTTGTCAACATAATCAAGAAAATTCATGATTGATTTAACACACGCATGTGCACCTTTAAGGTTTGGGTTTTATAAGGCGCTGAAAAGTAATATGTATTCAGAATAACTTAAGTTTTAATTAATTTAATTAAGCGCCTCGATGAATGATAAAAGAGTTGTGAACACTTGAACGATAGTTATACATAGTCTCTTAGATACAATTGAAAAAACTAGTAAAAAGTTATCATTTTTTTTTCAGAATTAAGAAAGTGGTGACATAAAAATTGAGTAACATAAATTATATACTAATAAACCTGTAAAAGTTGCAGCGCTAATTTTACCGATGTATTGTTATATTTTTGTTACTCAAAACAAATTATATTTCTTATTAATTATATTTTTTAATTCTAAAAGAGAATAGGAACGGTTTTCGCAAAATTGACTATTTTTACTAAATGTGTCATGGTCAGTGTTTAAAGCTAAGAGTTTTTTAAATTGAAGAAGTGAGTAATTCGATACTTCTCAGTACTTTATAGATACTTCCAAATTGATATTTACCTTGTTAAATTCAATTCTCCGGGTGGTCTATCCTGTGAGGGGTGTTTAAATCGGCGGGGCTGGGCTCGGTTTAGCTGTACCCAACATTAGGAGAGTGGCTATTGTAGCAATAATAGCAACGTATTGAATTACTTTCATCATTTTGTATTAGGTTGACGTTTACTTCTGTTAGTGCAAGAAAACTGAATGAAATATAAGTCTGACGGAAGGATATATTATATACCGCTAGGTCTTATCGCTGGGTCTTATCAAATGAATGTAACATTTTTCTCGAAATTGAGTTTAATAATACCATTAGGTATTATACAGTTTAACCTTCAAAACCAGTCCTTATTATGATAAATGACAGACTAAAGATAATTTAAATATTAGAAAAAGAAAATGTAGATTTAAGGCCTTTCAATAAAAAATTATTATGGTAAATAATACTGGCGTCAAACCCTTTTACAGCTTTACTGGGCATTTGTTTCGCTTTCCGTTGTATTCAAGTATTTCTGCTCTCTCACTTATAACAGTTATCGTCCGTTAAGGGTTTATAAATATAACTTACAAGCTCTATTTAACTTTTATTAATATATAAGAACTTAAGTGACACCTGTTATTTTATTCATATTTTATACATAATTTAAAAATTAATAATTTTTAATCTTACTAAATGAATGTAATCAGAATTGAGTAATAAATTGGTGTAATAATTTTAAATTATTTAAGGAAGCCACGTGCCAATGAATTAGCAGCGGTTTTTTTTTCAAGTATAAATGAATTATATGTATGTTTACAAAACTAGATGTTGTGTAACTCGTTGTAAAATGAGTAATTGATAGGTTAGTTAATAAGTTCAACCTCCCCGAATGTTATACAATTATTCATAATTTATTACTCAAAACGCGCATTATATTACTGTAAGCATGGTAAGCACTAATGACGACTCAATCTTTGCCTTGGCCACAGCTCATAATACGCAGTAAATATATAATTATACATTAAAAATAAAAGTTATAAATTTAGATGCTCTATTTTAATTATAGTCGCATTACTTCTGGAAACATTTAAACCCATCAGTCAAGTTTTACTAAGCATAATATGGCTACATAAAATTACTCTTATTTAACGAATATGTATACTATATATACTTAAATACCTTAAAAATTCCAATTAATCAAGAAATTCGATCATACGCATTACCCAAAAGCAATCACAGAAAAGAACCTTCTATATAAATATAACAATTAAAACTCAAACACCGCTAAGATCCTTCTAATCTCCTCTCTAACGACCTACAACCCACCTCGAGAAATCTCATACGCGGAAGCTGCAGCGCCGATCGCGTAGCTTTCATCTCTCCCCGCAAGCGGAATCCTCGCATCACGCGTGCGACGTGGACGATTAACCGAAATCCGCGCCTGCGAGCGCGCGGAATTCCGAGTGACTAATTACTCTCTGCGCGCGCGATCTCCCGCGCGCCGTTGAAAAATTGCGCGACGAGGCTCGTTTCCCCGCGGAGACGCGTTCGAATTGACAGATCGGTACGACTCATTTGTCGCTGGAAAGAGACATGAGGCGTTTTTTGTTGAGTTTTTTTCCCTTCTTTCTTTCTCGAGGGATGGTGAATGGGAGAGGGATATCGCGTGTGGACCGGCATTGTAGGTTAATGGCACGGAGTCGTAATTTCAGGTATTCGAAAAGTGCTGGTGTGGTCGTACGATCTGAATTCGTTTAGATGTGTGTAGAGTGTCTCTAGTTTTATCGCCGTAAGTGGGGAATGAGTTTTCAGAAACCAGACAGATATAATAAATGGTTTCTCCACACTTTTTATCTTTTCTTTAATAAAAGTAGTTTTGTTTTGTACAACTAAATTGACCTAACTCTAAAAAACACTTTAATTATTGTGGACATTTTATTATTCCTTATATAAAAGTACCGAATTACATATAAATACTTAAAAGAGTCTGTTTATCACGACATTACTTTGCTACGTTCTCATTACTCGAAAATGAAAAAGAAAAACCATTATAGTAATGACCACGACTTCGCGAACGATCAATTCCCTCTAATCTCTCTCATATTACATATATTCCATTCAGCTACATACCAAACCGATCTCCAGCTCTCTGCACGCGGAAAGCGCTGCAGCAAACGACGCGCGACTCTTCCGCGCGCGCGCATGCACACCTGAATAGAGCATCTCTCTCTTCCCATTCCTTCTCTCTTCCAACTCCGGCATTTCGCGGGTCGCGTGTATTTCGGGCGGGCCGCGGAATGCGCGCCCCGAGAAAGTCGGATAAAAGGCCGGCCAGAGAGGAGGGGAGAGTCGCTGACAAGAAGGCCCGCTCCGCCAAGAATTCGGACACGAGCGCTAATGAGTTTAGACGCGCTCGCGTCCTTTGATTATATATAAATTGTTTGCATGTGTGCGGGTATGCGTATCGGCGCGCGCGCGTGCGTTTAGCGGTCGGGTAATTTAGCAGAGTCAGAGAGGGCTATATAGTGAAGATTTTCTTTGTGCGAGATGTCGCTTGCCGGAAAATGTCGTGGGGTTCGTGGATCTGAGGTTCTCTGCGGTGTAATCGGTTTTGGGTACATAACTGCGGGCGTGTGCTATAAAATTGATGTGATTGATGAGACTTTTTTTCCCAGTTTTCGTATTTTGTTTAATGTAGGGGGTGTGTTTAACTGATATTATATGTTATAAAAGCATAAAATGGAGGATGTTGTTGATTGGCTTGGGAGACATGAACTACTGTAATAATCTTTTCTTAGTGTTTTTAGAAAACAGCTACAAGTATACGATTCAGATTTAAGAAAGCAATCTACAAAATTATGATTGTTAAAAAATATCTGCATTATTTATAAAGCGAATAAAGCCTTTAAAAAGAAAATATTCTATATATTTAAATCCACCCCGAACTTTCCATCGCGCCACTTTATCTGTACATATAAACATAAAAATATCCTATTTCAGTTCTCGCCACTTTTCACTTTTTTGCCTACCAAATATATCCTCCCGATCTCGGCAAGTAGACCAATCCACTTCAGATCCCACCAAATAATAGCATATTCAAATCGATTCGAAAAAATCCTCAAGACACCCGTGCCGAGCTGTATAATAATACTCCACCGCCGACTGCAAAAGATAACAGCCATCGACACACATCTCTCCGCAGCTGACAATGAGAGCAGACGCAATCGAGGGCTTCTCTCCTCTCGCCGTCATTGTCCGCGCTTCAATTGTTTCCTGTACCAACGACGCCGCCCGCGCGCGCGCGCGCCTCAGTGTGAATCGCATTATGCGATCGACCTGAAAAAGAAAAATCTCCGATGAAAGTCTGGCTGGCACGCGCGCGAGCGCCGCACGAAAGTTAATCAAACGCGCTTTCGAGACTTTATATGATAATGAAACGAGGGATTCACCGCGAGGGCCGAATTTGCACGATTAGCGTGTAATTGAGGCGCATGAGCGAGTGGAAGTCGATAGGAAATCGTGCGCGATGATGGCTGGTAATTTGGCGAAGGAGGAGGAGGAGGAAGTTGGGAGAGCGTGCCGCGGCAGCATTAAGGTTGAAAATGGGGAAGCGATGGAGGTGAGCTTGAAGGTATGTATATATCGTGCGCGGTAGGCGTATATTGCTGTATGACACTTTCTACTGAATAATGCATTACAGCGGGGATAGGATGTATTACTCTTCGAGTACTGCGTTAACGTATATGTTTTTTCGCCAGGTTTATTTGTCGTCTCGGTGTAACTTCAGTATATTCCTGGGAATTATTATAATTACAATTATATACAAAATGCATATAATTTTGCAAAATTCACCGAAAGTAAAAATAAAATTATCAGAGATTACTCCGCAAGAAAGAAAAAACGCACTTTCGCAGACTGCCCATTAATCATTCTATAATAACCTTTCTATAAAATCCATATAAACAACATTATAAAACACAAGAGTCACGTACTTATACAACGATTACACCCCAAAACCATATATCACGCGAGCCACGCGGCCAATCGCGCGGGAACGTCGACGCGCATGTGGCCAATTACGAAATCGGTTGAAGTTGAGAGCATTGAAATTGAAGTTAATCACAATCTCCGTACGCGCGCACGCGACTTCTCGTATACCTACACATCGACAATTACGCGTTTACGGCGCGCTACTGCCCGCCTTTTATGATTAGCGGCCCGATTGCAGCCGCGCGGGCTTCATTAGTATTATAGTACGAGCGCGCGCGCGTGTGTGTGATGAAGTGCGCTGACGAAGTATAGGTAGCCCCCTAATTTTCGGTTTCTCTTTGACTTTCATTGAAAATTGCATTTTCGCTGGTCCATTTCGAAGCTTCGTTGTTTTCTAATTTTAGATAGTTCGAGTAGTTTCGGGTTAGGAGTTAAAGATAAATTTTGCTTTTTAAAATAATGGTCGAGCGGAATTATTACACTTTCGCGGAGTAAAAGAATTCTTTTGAAATAAATATGAATAATCTTGCTATATAAAAATCTCATGATATTTATGTCAAAGTATATAATTTTCTACGAATTTTCATGAATTCTAACGCGATCAATTATTTTCTGGTAATTAGCATGCTTATGTATATTCATTCTTTCTATATGTGTATAAACTACATTTTTCTACCATTTTAAAATATTTCATTCTATTTTTTTACACTTGATAATAAAATACATAATTACTCTATAACACATGTTACAAAAATTCCACTCACACTTCAACAATCATCCACCACTGCCAATTAGCTACTCCGTAAACCAACGACAACCTCTCCTCCATCAATAAACGCTGATTGCAGAGACTGCGCAGCACTGCCCCAGCAAAGAGCTCTCCAAATGGAGCTTCGAATTCGAAAGCTCGCGGCAATAACTCAAGCCCCTCGCACCGAAAAAGAACAAAAATCTCCGATCTAAAAAGGTGTCGCGCGATGTTCGCGATCGACAGCCCGCGCGACAAGCAAAACAATGCGCACGTAGAGAGAATTACGATCGTTAGAGATGCAAGTCGCGCGTGCGCGTGCGTCGCGAACATTAAACTCTCGAAGCGACAATTTATGGTTCCGCTCTGTCGCGCCGATTCTATTTATATACCTAGGAACGCAGAGCGGCTTCAATGGCAGCGAACCCGACGCTTACACCTGGGGTGTAGTGTCTTACGATTATGCTGCGAGATGAACAAGTGGGCGAATTAAGGTGTCTGCGAAGGGTTTCGGCTGGACGATGGCATATTGGTGCTGTTTGAGTACGTTTGTACGTTTGTACTGGTAAAATTTGATATTCGTCAAATTGATTGCAATGAAAAGTAGATTTCGGCCCGTTTATTTATTATAGATATATCGCGCGATAGAGGATATTAATGAAACTTGATCACGCTTCATCACGCGATTCGCCCATTTGCGCATCTCGCATATATAATATTAAGTTACGTCGCGTAAACGACGGCTTTATGTAAACTTTCCGCAGGCTTGTTCAAGACGAAATATGCGGTTTATTAATGGCTTCTTCAATTTCAGGGTAGGTGTCGCGCCGCGCGGGCAGATAAAACGAGATAATATATATACGACGTTGCTTATATCTCTCGCACGCGCAAGGACGAATGGGCAAGGAAAACTGCAGCGTGACAGATATATATTAAAAAGGAGCGAATGTCTAGTTCAATTTACACTTTTTATGAACTCGCAGTCTTATAATTATTATGTAATACTTGGTCGAGATTGTATCAGCGAACAGCGAGAGACACTCTGTATATCTGTCATAAGTCAGAAGCTCGCGAGAGCCAATCAGAGGCGACAAAACCGGTTCCTTTCGACATTAAGTAGCAGTAATTTTTTCGAATGGCTTTTCTATCGATGCATATTAAAAGGCTCATTAGTGACTTCGGATTAATTTGAGAAAAAAAAAATAGACTAGATGTGTATATGTACATTATTGGGAGCGAAAAATGTAAAATGTTTTCTCGCCTTCTATCGCGCACTTGATAATGTATAGGTGTTCATAAGTAACACCTGGAAACTCGAAAACGACAGCGTCAAATTTTTCTCAACGCAGCAACAAACAGACTTATTGTCTATCGAAAAACGCGAACAACAAACAGCAGCCTGCAGCGCCGCGGGGAGATCCGTCAGTCGCGTGGGCCCTTCACCGACGGACATTACAGAGACTATTTGGCGCGTCGACGACTCGGAACCGTCTCGCTAAGTCTTTCGCGAGCTCTCGTGTCTTGTTGGAGGCATAATGAACGCTCCGCCAAGAATGCGAATGAACTCGACTTTTCTCCATTCTCTATCTCTCTCTCTGTTCTCTAGAGAGATTCTCAAATAGACGAGCAAGAGAAAGAAAGATAGTGTGTACACGGCTGTATAATGCACGCTGGATACGATTTTTTTTCTTTTTCAGTTTGCTTGTGTACTCGTGCCGGTAGGATACTTCCGATGGTCAAACATTAGCTCGGTTCTCCACTGAAATGTTCATTGACCTGACAACCCTTTAGTTCAGGCTCTTGTAAAGGAAAGCTAGTTGGTTAGAACATTCATTCATTATCAAATAATGACTTATTAAATTTTTGTTACAATAAATGTATTTTATTAAATCTGTAATACATAGGGGAAGCCTGGGCAAAAAAAAATAATATTTAAAAATAATATACATATTCTTCAAGGACTTATAATAAAAAAAAGAATATAAAACTATACTAAGGAAAAATAGGATTAATAAAATTCTGCATTAGAAGAAAAGCGAAGGTAGTTTTTGTCGGCTCAAAAAATCAGCCGAGTAAGATGAAACACCCCTTTCATTTTTTCTGAAGTCATATACAAATAACGTACAGAGCCTTTAAATGGTATGCAGCAATAGTAACATAAACAATCCCTCTTATGATTTAGCTCTGCCGCCTTTATAAGTAACTCTTGACGATCCAACTGCCACAATCAGCTTTCCTCCTATTTGCATAGTGCCGTTTTACCCGTGCCGTCTTGCCCGGCACTGATCCTTTTTAAAATTTGTTAAAAATAATTATGTAATACAATGAATAACTCAATTATAACGGCGTCTTCTTCAAATATAAATAATGTATATAATACCCCTACATAGTTTGAAGTGAATCGCCCATCTGACACCCAAATTAAACATGTTTACTTACGTTGATGAAATCATAAGAATCGGCGCTCAAAAGGAATTTCACCATGTTATAAACCTTATTAAGGCGGACGTCCAAATCATACTAGCATATAAGTAAAAATTGTAGTTTTTTAAATCAATTTTCACTATTTTTTTCGTGTCATCTATTATAATATCTAAGAAAATTGGGTGTTTCGTCTTGCCCGGCGTACCGTCTTGCCCGGATCTCCCTTATATACAACTAATCCATTACTTCACACTCAATATTATATAATATTTTCAAGTGTTTCTAGTGAATTACTCTCAGTCTAAACAGTTGTAAAAAAATTTACCTCTGAAAAACAAATATCTCCATCTATTTCTCTCATATATTTATCCACTTCTTCTACCAATCACTCTACCTTTCATTCACCTTAACCAACAACTAAACAAACCGGCCCCTACAATTTCACAAAACCCTCCAACGCTCCTTGAACCCTTATTCCCTCCACCTCCATCTGCAATTCAGCAATCTCTGTTCTCCTCTCTCGCCTTCCTGCAGCTCTTTCCTATACACAAAACCACCCGCTCGCGGCGCACGAATGTGTCTACGGCGCACAGGACGGAATAAGTGCAGCGAGTCAGTGGGTGGCTGCTTTACTCCTCTAACCCCGAAGAAGAAAAGAGAGGAGATAAAGAGGCGAGCGCGCGCGCGCGTCACGTTGACGTCCGGCCGCTTGTATACGGGATAATCACCGGGCTGCAGTCCGGTGCACGTGAGAGGTCGAAGGCAACGATGCAAATTGCGACCGCGCCGGAATATCGCCGAGCTCTCAAGAAGGAGAGGTGTTGCGGTATATAGGGAGATGCTCGAAGCGGTCCGGAGCGCGGCTAAAGAGGAAGGGGCGAATTCGACGAGGTTTCTGGTTTCTGGGCGAGAAGTATAAGGAGAGGGTTATCGTTTTATGTTGTGGTTATATATATTATGTGGCCGAGATTTTTAATAATTTCAAGAGAATGGTGGAATCTATTGTGGATTTTTGTATCAAACTTTTATATATTTTGATGAGATTTATTAGTTAACTTAAAAGAAGCGGATATAAAGGAATCTTTATAAAGAAGCGGATGATCAAAAAATTTCATAGAAATTAGCAAAAAATTATAGGACATACTTTATTATGGCCTTTGAAATTGATTTATTCTTTTTAATGGTTATCGTTGTCAAAATTTTTCTCCAAACATCCGGTATTTACCTTCGATCTATGCTTGATAAAAGTTCATATGTTGCTAGTTGTGGAATAGGTTAAGGGATTTAATATTTTTTAGGATTCAATAAAATATGGTAAAGATTATATTACTACTGACAGACCAAGTAGGGAAACTGTTTTTATTATCTACATAGAGTTTCTCATAAACATCAGCAGGTTAATTAATTATTAAAAAATATTAAAATGTAGGATAAAAATAAAAATATAGTTTATTTTGTAATTACGCATTTTTCGTCTAAACCACCGGCCGACAAAGATATTAACCCAATTCTCTTGAACCTTAAACTATATAATCATCCCGGATTTCCCTTCGGTGAAATCTCCCCGCGCAGAAAGACG
Organism: Torymus sinensis; assembly: GCA_030522985.1. Lineage (NCBI taxonomy): Eukaryota > Metazoa > Arthropoda > Insecta > Hymenoptera > Torymidae > Torymus > Torymus sinensis. Next base: position 4,185 of record JAPYZP010001766.1, on the reverse strand, counting down.
CACAACATCGCCTTTCCCTCCTCGCTCCATCCGCACATGGAAGTACTTGTTCCAAACTCTCGAGTTACCCCGTCTCGTTGCGCTCTGCATGGATGTTACATCGTCGGACTTACAAGCGTGTATACATCTCGGCGAACTAGTCGCTTATACGCTGTTTTCCCCGACATTTTTCCCCTTAATGCCTCTCTCTCTCTCTCTCTCTCACTCTCGATCCGTTATATACTTACAAGCCCAAACTCGCGCGCGTTTGTGTATACGCGCCGTCGATTAAACAGGCATCCGCCGCCGATCACGAGATGTGTTCCATTGTTGGGCGAGTTCGCGCGCGCGCACGAGAGAGAGAGAGAGAGAGAGAGAGAGAGAGAGAGAGAGAGAGAAGCGCCGCGGCGACTATGTGTGTATTCCACCCCTCGAGCCTTCGTGCGCCACTTTGCGTATCTTTCAGGGAATTCGAAGGAGAGGAGAGTTCTAGAGCAACAATGTGTATCGAAGGCCCGCCGCGGGCACCCGAGATTTTACGAGATTTATAGCCATGCAAAAATGCCTGGAAATTACACGGTGTGCGCAGCACCAGCTAGCAAGCGAGCGAGCGCGGAGTATATTCAATATTGGCCTACATTTCGCATGATCCCCCGGCTTATAATTACGCTCTTTTCCTTTGTAATCGCCGGTTCGTTGTATTCTAAATGAGAGAAATTCGCGTCCATTAAGTCAAATTAAAATGAACCGTTCGAATGCGCCGCGCGTAATACCTTCTATTTATAAGCGTGTGGGTTATGCTGACGATGGCTCGGGTCACTATATACATATAATATGGCTTGAACTTGTATATGGTTTTAACAAGAGTTGGACCTTTTTTTTTATCGTTTTTATTTTTAATTACGTGCAAATTAGTATAATTATAGAAAGAGAGTTATTATTATAATTCATCGGGATCAATAAAACAATAATAAATTAGCTAAGAGGTTACATACTATATTCTAATTAATTAAATAACTTTTTGCCAAGTTCATCGTTTTGCAGATTTCGCAAACCGCGGCAGTCAGTTTATATTTACTTCTTCCTTCTAATATTACATTGACAATCGAACGATCAAAAAAGTGCTCTCGACGACCATTCCAACTTTTTCTGAAAAAAAGAAAATCTTCTCAAACAATAAAACGTAAAATTTAATCACCATCCGTCAGCAATCGAATACTACCACTAAACTTCACAACAATTAAATTCCCCCTACTCTTTTCCCATCTATTACCTCTCCACAATCGTCTCAATAAAATTACGATAATCGCCTCACCATAATATCCCCGCACTAATCACCTCTAAACGTATCCAACACCTACATCCATCGCGCCTCTCGGAAACAGTACCTATATAACTTCGCAACAATTCTACTTCCGCCATCGACCACCGACACTTCCCTCCTCCTCCACCCGTCGCACACGTCACACACACAAGCCATGCACACAACACGCTTATACGGCTCCGTTACAGTTTTATCGTGTGGGCGCCTCACACACACATACATATACTTTACACACACGCGCACCAACCCGGCGGATCTAACGGTCCACGCGACTTTCCTGGAAGAAGGTCGGTTCCCCGCCCAGCCATGCTTTAACGATCTCTCCTCTTTCTCTCTCTCTTCCTCTCTCTCTCTTTCTCTAGCCAGCCGATCTTTGTCTATAAGTGCAGCGGTCCGTTCTCCTCCTCCTCCTCCTCCACCTTCTCCGCTCTTTTTGCCGTCCCGCGGGAGGGACTCGCCCGCGTTTCAAGGTCATTTCAAGGCACGCCGATCGCTTCCGTCACTATATCTCTCTCTCCCTCTTTCTTTCTCTCTCTTATATATATATACGTCCCTCGCAGCATCTCCCTGTGTATGTGTGTGTATATTTTACGGGCGGACTTGACACGCGCAGGGGATCGCGTGCTCCATGCGGGCTTTTCCGGAGGCGATTCTGAGGTTGACTGGTGGAAGGATTAAGCGGTGGTGTATATATACGTATACGATGAGGAGTGGTTTTGTTTTGCCGGTGCCACTGGGGCGATCGAGGGCGCTGGCTTTACCGAGAAGGGAACTTTCGTTTTGGGATTTTTATTGGTAACGTGGGCTACATATATTACCAATTATTGATGCTGTGCTACATTATTTTAGAAATGGTTTCGTATGAATTATAATTCATGGCAGTAGCGGTAGTTTTGTAGAATTCAATCTTTACAATTATTTAATTAAAATGGTTAGAATCAATAATGTCGATAATGCGAGAACCAGATATATTTATTTTTAATTAACGTCCAAAAAATCACCTGTTCTATACGTATTTTTTGCTGCTAAACTTGAATCTGTTGAAATTTTTTACCTATCATGTCCAGATTTTTTGTCCGCTACAATACGCTCAATTCTCAAATCGAGAATCTTTGATCAATACACAACGTGTTAGTCCTAAATCCATAAGCTCTTAAATCCATATAAATAAACCATTTACCCATAAGTTCCAAATTCCCCTGCCCAAAATCCTAAACCCATTAACCACGAATCCTTCAATCCCAAACGATTAATCCTAAACATCACTGCATACCATTTACTTCTACGAATTGTAAAAAATTCTGAACCAGCGGTTTTTGGGATTGCCAAGGATTTTATTTTTGGAATATACTGTTTAGTATCTAAGAGTGGTGGCAAAAAAATTGGCAACGCTGGAAGTACCGCGGAACTACTTCCATCCACTGCCGCGAATCGCAAAAATTCTGAGCCAATGATTTTTTATATGGCCAAGAATTTTATTTTCGGAATACATTTTCTAGCATCCAAGTTTGCCATTATATAAAGGAGAATTTCGGTACATTTTGATAAAAAATCTGGACGTAATGGTTACAAAAACTGACGGGATGCGAGTTCAGTATCTGAAAATACATACAGAAAACGTGCGTTTGTTCGCGACAATAGAAAATAAAAATTTGTTTGCTGTGTAATTATCATATACCGGCTAAAAGTGGTTTAACCTTTGCGTTTAAATTTACATAATGATATCCGATAAAATTTCCTCTTTTAATCTTCAAAAATGCAAGAAAACAAGCATAAACTACTTGGAAAAATGTTGAATGGCAAATAATTCTTATGTTGCCGCATGTGTTATCTTCGAGCGACTGAAAGTATTAACAACACATATTTTTCACATTCTCAAAAAATTTGCTGAAAATAATTCGTTTATTTATATACGTAGAGCCATACAATTGTGTAGGATTTTATTTAACCATATATAATAACAATAGCATCTCGTTTAATATGAAATTCCAGAAATTTAATTTTACTAAATAGTCAATATTAACTTATAATACCGTAAAATTTATCAGTCTAAAAGAAAAATTTCAAACAATTTTCAATGTTATAACAATCGAAAAAATGAAATATTATGGTAACCAAATATACCATTGATAATCAAAATATATTTCAATCGAAGAATATATATATCCATTGAATACCTAAATTATCCTCACGCCATTCGATATACCACAAAACGAAAAGACCCCATAACTCCAACATAATATTCCAACTAACTCCAAGACTATGGCCACGGTCTCCCTCTACTTTATCGGTCCCCTCATCCTCACGCTCTATACACACGGCACTTCATTAGAATACCCAGATTCCGTCTAAACCATACCACCCACTACCCTCCTAAACTCCGTCGCGCACACAACGGCCGACTTTACGATCCCGAGAATTGCGCGCACTGACCATTCCAATAGCGCAGCCTCCCAATAACCTTAATACTAACGATCCGCGCCCAACACTTTAACCGCGCCTTAAATTTCTCACTGCCCCATTATACATACAAGCCCTCCTTCGTGCCTTTCCGTAAAATTATGAACAAACTCGGGGGCGTGTCTTTTATGCAACTCTCTCGCGTGTGTGCGCGCGAAAATAGGCGGGAAAGCATATAAATCGAGCACGCGCGCGCGGATGATAGAATTCGACGCGGATTCCACCGGCGGACGGAAATAGAGAAAGAGAGAGAGAGAGAAGGGGCCGGCGGCACGGCGCCTCGGGAATACCTAGCCGCGGCGGGCGCGCTGCATGCCGAACCGCGTGGAGAGAGAGAAAGAGAGAGAGAGAGAGAGAGAGAGAGAGAGAGAGAGAGAGAGAGAGAGAGAGAGAGAGAGCGCGTGTGTGTGAGGTGTAGATAT
>JAPYZP010001765.1:0-28782 GCA_030522985.1 Torymus sinensis | reverse complement strand
GATTTCACCGAGAATCGAACCCACGACCCCTGGAACGTCGTTGTTTCCGTGACTAGCATGCTAACCACTGAGCCAACGACGCTCTTAAGACATTGACTTATTGTTTTTCGTATTTTTGACAATTTTTTTCTTTGGGCCTTTAACTAAAAAGGACAGTCGCGAAAAAACTCACTTCCTGCAATACACATTAGCTGCATTTCTTACATAAGTAATAATCATTGATAATCATTGAATGAATATTTGATTGGTTAACTAGGTACTTTTATTATCAGTTTATCAATGTATGTTCTTATGCAACACTAATTGTAAGTAAACATCTTTTTGCTAAGGAATTTCTGCTCCTGGAAGAGCAGATGCCAAACGTTAAAGTTCTGGAGCCAAACAACGAAAATGCAATTGTTTCGATAAAGGGAGTAAGTGCCTCCTCCGTAGAGAAATCAGACGTTAACTTTCTTCATGATATTGATGTCTGCATACGCCCGAATCTGTTGTATGCTGTCGTCGGTCCAGTTGGCGCAGGAAAGGTAGTTTGGTGAGATACGAATGATAGCAATTCAAATATATCTTATTCTTGTTTTTGCTTCTGTGCATGACATATGCGAAACAATTAATTATTAAAGCCTTAATACTTTCAGAGCTCGCTCCTGAAATTAATTTTGGATGAGCTTAGACCGTCTAAAGGTGAGGTTAATATCTATGGACACGTTTCTTATGCGAGTCAAGAACCGTGGCTTTTCAGAGGGACCGTCAAAAGGAATATTCTTTTCAGTGAACCTTATAACAAAGATAAATACGAGAGAGTCACGAAAGCGTGTGTTCTATTAGATGACTTCGAGCAGTTAGCCAACGGGGATGAAACCCTCGTGGGAGAAAGTGGTACGACTCTAAGTGGTGGTCAATGTGCAAGAGTCAATCTCGCAAGGTAAATTTTGCACGAGGTCACTCTTGACGTCAAAGAAAGTTTTAACTAATAAGAAACAATCTTTTATGAGAGTCTTGGTATGCCTTTTTATAGAGCTGTGTACAGAGACGCTGATATTTATCTGCTAGACGATCCCCTATCCGCTGTCGACAGTCGAGTTGGCAAACGTTTGTTCGAGGACTGCATCAACGGTTTACTAAAAGATAAGACTCGTATTCTTATAACGCACCAATTGCAGTACTTGAAAGCAGCAGACGAGATTATTTTAATCAATAATGTGAGATTCATTAAAACATTAATATAGGAAGGTAACTATGTATCTTGGCAGTTGAGAAAATGCTTTTGTAATCACAGGGACGCGTAGAGTTCCAGGGAAATTTTAAGAACTTCGAGAAGACTGAAGAACTGTTCCGGTATTTGAATCTAAATGATGCTACAGAGCCGGAATCTACGGAAAAGAAAGAGTTTAAGGGGAATTCCATTATCTCCCTCAATAAAGATGCCAATAAAGACAATGACGAGGATGAGAAGAAAGAACCCCAGGAAACGGAAAAACTCATCAACGGTGATAATTCGTTGAAGCAAGTGATAAAGAACAACTATGCAGAGGAATGTAAAGCCAATGTAACGAAAGAACAACCAAATATTTATTGGCAATATTTTACTAGTGGTTCCTATCTTTTACCCATCACAACATTTTTCATCTTCGTGATCGCACAATTCTTATGCAGTGGATGCGACTATTTCGTTGCTTATTGGTAAGAAAACTCTCTCCAAAATATCTTGTCTGATAAATATATGTGAACATGTGTTTTTAGGACCCGAAAGAAGAACACACGGTTAAGCAATACGAATACTACACTCATCGAGGGTCTGAATATGTTAGCAAATAGGACCAACTCAACATATAACTCTGTACAGTTCATAGAACCAGAAGTTTCGCAGAAACTTGATCCACACACGGCTATTTATATATTCGGCGCTTTCATGATAGGAATAATCGTAACTTCTGTATTGAAAATGGTATTATTCTCGACAGTTTGTAAGAATTCAAACCAGAAGATTCACAATAATATGGCTGCCAGTTTGTTAAGAACAACAATGCAATTTTTTGAGAAGAATGATTCTGGTAAGTTAATATGGGATTCTTTCTGTTACCAAAAGTATTTATTAAACTGTATATTTTAGGACAGATTTTGAATCGATTTTCAAAGGACTTAGGTACTGTGGATGAAAGATTACAGGCTATGATGCTGGAAACGGTCGAATTCGGTTTTATATTATTAGGAGTCATAATTCAAATAGTAATCATTAACAATTGGACAGTTATGGTTATTTTCCTCATGGGAATCCTGTATTACAAAGGCAGGACAATCGTTATAAAAACATCTCGAAGTATTATGAGATTAGAAGGAAAAGGTAATTTTTTAACTTTGTCTGATAACTTGTTTTTCAAGTAAAAAATTATATTAATTTTTTTTTAACTATCTTTCAGCTAAGAGTCCAGTCTTTTCCCATGTTAATTCCTCTTTTGCTGGAATACTGACAATACGTTCTTGCCAAGCTGCATCAATAGCTTGCAAAGAATTTGACATTCTCCAGGACAATCACACAGCTGCCGCTGGAATATCTCAGTACGCCTTACAAGCGTACAACTTTTGGTTGGATCTAGTAAGTCTGGTATTTACGGCTGTGTTGACTTATAGCTTCCTGATGGCAAGAGGCCACCAAGTTACTGGTGCAGACGTGGGTCTTGCGATTACCCAGGTTCTCATACTTTGTAATTTACTGGCCAGGGCAATCAAATTGACAGGAGATATCGAGACACAGATGGTTTCGGTTGAGAGGCTACTTCAGTACACTGAATTAGAACCCGAGGAAAAATTAGACGAAGGAGCTGTACAGCAACCACCGAGTACCTGGCCGAGTCATGGAAAGATGAAGTTTGATAATGTCTCCATGAGGTATTCTGAGTATGATTCTCCAGTTTTGAAAGACTTGAAATTCACGATAGAAGCAGGGGCTAAGGTACTGATATTAATAATATAAACTTATCAAATTTACAAGTGTTTTACCATGACTAAAGAGGATTTATTAGATATTTTTTTCTTATTATAGATTGGCATAGTAGGAAGAACTGGAGCAGGAAAATCATCACTCATAACGGCACTTTTACGTTTTGCTACGGTAGACGGTTGCATCTTTGTTGATGAACTCGATACCCGAAAAATCGGACTGAAGTACTTGCGCAACAAGATTTCGATTCTACCTCAAGAGCCAATACTCTTTTCGATTTCTCTGCGAAAAAATCTGGACCCAATGCAACAATTCGACGACGCCTCGCTTTGGGCAGCACTGAACGATGTTGAGCTAAATAATATTTTTACATCATTGGACAATGTACTTGACCTCAATAATCTGAGTACCGGTCAACGACAATTATTATGTCTTGCTCGTGCGATACTCAGGAAGAACAAGATTCTTATACTCGATGAAGCTACCTCCAATGTCGACGCGAGTACGGAGAGTCTGATTCACAATACTATTAGAGCCAAGTTCAGAGACTGTACAGTACTGATGATAGCTCATCGGTTACAAACGTTAAAGGACTGTGATAAAATTCTGGTGATGGATCAGGGAAGACTTGTAGAATTCGATCGTCCGACCGTGCTAATGAAACAGCAAGACAGCTACTTTTCGAAGATGCTGTCACAGAACGTTGCTGCATGGGAACAGTTCTCGAAGATCTCAGAAGAAGTGAGTATTTTTATACAATATTTGCTTTGATAATTATGATATAAAGAAAAATAGTCAGTTAAATTTTTACGATTTTTTCAGAAGTCGAACAACGAATAACCGAATAACACTGATTATTACACAAAGCAACACAATATAAGTAAGCAGTATTCTGTATCAAAAATTGCTTTGTGATGTATACAATATGAAGCGTATTAATAATTGTTAAGAGACTGTAAAATAGGAAACGAAATGAAACTTACGATGTAAATAAATAAAAAATAAATTCTGTTACGAATAAATTTCATAAATACATTATACATTTATTTTTTTTTATTAAATCTGCAATACCGATACTAATTTTCTGGTGAATGGGAAGTCTGAAAAAATACAGAGATGAATCATTTGGATAATAAAAAAGTTTATTCAATCTTTTAAATCATCTGGACTTTTACAAAAGCCAAAAGTAATTTAAATGAAGGTTAAGACTGAAAATGGTTCACATGGACATGATAAACATTTTATGTAATTTTAAATGTATCATGAATAATTTGAAAAATGAAAAAGTCAATAGAGCAAATATGTATCATTGGGTACTTAAACGTTAAAAATGACGTATGAAAATATTAGTAGTGCTATCCTTTTTCTGTTTTTAATCCTTTTAAGGATAACCTTTTTTATTAATGATCTGCGTAGCTAATCAATGCTTTGTGGCGATACATTAACGCGTATAAATTAAGTGTTTTACTAAATATTATCATATTCAAAGAAAGATAATCGTATTCATAAACCTTATTATTTTTCGAATCAAATGAAATAACAATGTGCATTTTAAATTGCAAACATAAATTCGTCAGTGATAAAAGGAGACTAGAGCTTTTTATTATTCGTTAACATAAATGAGTACTTCAATCAAATATACACTCTAATAGTAATAAATAAATTTAATATTTTTTTTTTGTAAAATTTAAGAATCAATTGTTTTATTAAATTTGTGTCCAATCGTGTTCATCATAATTGAAAATGTTAAAATTGTATGCAACTAATATATAAAGAAGATTCTCTTAATGGAGGTGACTGTTTATATCAAGCTTTCGAATGTCAACTGCGAAAAATTGGTCTCAAATTCTTACTATATTGCGAAGAAAAATATTAAATAATAAATTAAATCAAAACTAAAGTAGTACAGCTTTACTATACTTCACTTCGAACTACTTAAATATCCATATAGCTATTGTACTGCTTTTTAATTAACATGCTTAAATAATTCAAAGAATTACATGTCACTGATCTATATATTAGTACGATTTACTAATGACTGTTTATATACGTGTGCATCACTGATCTCAATGTCAGTGAGAGACAGCAGATGAAATAATAAAAAAAACATGAAATTTTGATTGAGTAACGAAATATACTCATTAAAAAAATAAACCGATTGTTATCAAATGAAAGTCTGCTGTACTTAATCTTGAACTAATATAAAATCATTATTATCCTTCTGGTGTGACAGTATGAACGATTATAACTTACACACTTGATGAATACTGAATTTTATAATACTTCTTACAAATTATTTAGAAGTATCTTGTATAAAAATGGAAAAAAATACGAAACACTTCAGTTCCCATCCAACATATACAGCAAATATTTTTAGTAAACTTTTTCTATGGTAAGTTTAAAAAAATCTATTAAACACCATTCCGATAATTTGTTGCTGAACAAAAGAGGTTTATCATCTATAATTGTCTATTTGCAGTTGGCTTATGCCACTAGTATGGTATGCGAGAAAAAATCGCCTCAGGACGAAAGACCTTCATGAAGTTTTGCCAGAAAATCAAAGCAAACCTCTTACTGATAAACTACAACAGTAATTGAAATAATTTTTAGAATAATATATTTTATTACAAATTCACCTGAAGTTGTTTAAACAAAATACTATTTGCTTTGTCTAGACTTTGGGAAGAAGAAGTAAACAATGCCCGCAAAAACAAGAGGCAACCGAAATTATGGAAAGCCTTGTGGAGATTATTTGGATGCGGTATTTTCAAATATGCCATTAATACTTTTATCCGCGACATTGCAGTCAAGTGAGAAATTAATTATATTATTAGTTGGACAAAATTATTCTTATTATTTGACGTATAAAAAGTTTATAATTTTATTAATTATTTTCCATTTTTAAAAAGATTATGGCAACCTATCGCAGCGAGCAAAGTAATTTCATATTTTGATCCAAAGTCAACTATGACGCAGTTAGAAGTTTATGGATATACAGTGACTATTATGATAGCAACGGGTTTGGAGGGTGTACTACAGGATTACACAATTTATGGTTTAAAAAATATTGGCGTGCGCATGAGAATTGCTTGCTCATCACTTATATATCGAAAAGTATAAAGATATTATCTATATTTTTAATTTATAAATTTTACGAACTATAAATAATAGTTTAATATAATATTAGCTCCTCAAACTTCCGGAGTCTTCTGCGAAACAACTAACTACAGGACAAGTGATTAACTTACTATCGAATGATGTAGTAAGACTGGAATACTTTTTACTCGACCTACATTACTTATGGGCGATACCAATATTTACTTTGGCGGTTTGCTACATAAGCTGGAATGCTATTGGTGGTCCGGCATTGATTGGCATAGGTCTAATAATATTGCAGGCTATTCCTTTACACGGTATAATTTGAATTTTTATATTTTTGCATGTAAAAGATTTAATTACTTAGAGAGAAAAGGTGGCAACATTTATAAAATTCACTATTTTTTTGTTAAGCTAACTAATCTGTATAAATCTGATACAGTATTTATAAAAAATGGTTTACATAAATTTGAAATTGGATATATTAGTTACTCTAAGATTAGCATTTTATTTTTTTTTTAGAATTTTATCTAGTTAATTTGATTTTGGATAATAGTTTAATGGCTAAATTTGAAAATTGTGGATTTATATAGACTTCTTAGTTAATTTAGAAAAATGTAGTGAATCGGCTAAATAGTGGGCTGGGTGTGATCTGTGATTTTAGGTGTTAGTGCATATTTTCACAAACATCTTCGTGAGAAGATAGCTATAAGATCCGATAAAAGGCTACTGATTCTAAATGAAAGTATCAGAGGTATGCGAATTCTCAAGATGTTTACTTGGGAAAAACCATTTGAATATTTAGTAAGATTGGCTAGAAGGTTGGTTGAACTGAAAATTGTTTTCATAATCTTTTATGTTCTATTATTCTTTAATTAAATCATCCTGCTTACAGAAAAGAAATTGATGTCATTGAAACTCAAACTTATATAAAGTTACTCACTACAACGATTTTCGTATTTATTCATCAAGTATCCGTACTAATCACGGCAGTGATACTTAAACTTCAAGGAGCTAGAATCAATCCATCGCAGATTTATCCTTTATTTTTATATTTAAATACCTTGCGGGGGCAATATATAATTTTATTAGGGCGTGCATTTCGTTCTGGTGCCGAAAGTATTCCTGCTTTGGTTCGAATTCAGGTATGATTCTTTACAATTTGATGAAATATATATAAAAGACTTTGTAACACAATAGTTTTTCAGGAATTTTTACTTCTTGAAGAGTTAGTACCTATCTCAACACAGTCGAACTTAGCTCAAAATAAAGAAGTGGTCTTAATAAAAAATGCAAGTGCCCGTATTAATAGCAAAGAAAATATTGATGTACTTCGGGATGTTAATCTTGAAATTCTGCCAGGGAAATTGTACATAGTAGTTGGCCCCATAGGTTCAGGAAAGGTATCAATTAATATTTTTTATACAGTCATTGATTTAATTATACCTAATAATAATTCATTTTCTTACGTAAGATTCATTTAAAAAATTCAATCTTTTAGAGCTCTTTACTGAAATTAATTCTCAGTGAGTTGAAAGCAACAACTGGTAACGTTTTTATTAAAGGTGATATCGCATTTGCAAGTCAAGAACCGTGGCTCTTCAATGCATCTATTAAAAATAACATTCTTTTTGGTAAACCGTATGATAACGAAAAATACAAGAAAGTCATAGCAGCTTGCGCTTTATTAAAAGATTTTACGCAACTACCTCATGGTGATAAAACGGTTGTAGGCGAACACGGTTCTCTAATAAGTGGTGGGCAACGCATCAGAATCAATTTAGCCAGGTCGAGATAAGGCATAATCTACTAGTTACATATTTTATTTTATTACAAAATTACAAGAAATTTATTTTATATGCAGAGCGCTATATAGAGATGCCGATATATATCTTTTGGATGATCCATTGGATGCTGTTGATATAGCTGTTCGAAATGATCTATTTGAAAACTGCGTGAATGGCTTATTGAAGAATAAGACTCGCATTCTCGTGACGCATCAATTGCAATATTTTGAAGAGGCAGATGAGATAATTATAATGGATAATGTGAGAATCATTTAAATAAAATACTTTATAAAAAAAAATATATATAATTTCTATCTATTATGTTTTTCTATTTTTAATAGGGGCATATAGCATATCAGGGAAATTTTGATAACCTTAAAAAACATGATAAATTTTTAAAGTACTTAGTGACAAATGATACAACTAATGATCTAATTGTAGGATCAAGTGCATATTCTGATATGTCTTTAAGTTCAAATATTACTGCTGAATTAGATGAAGAAGCTGAAGAAGAACACAATGAAAGTAATCAATTGGTTCCAAAGAAGCGTACAACAAAAACAAAAAATTTAAGCAGTAAAGAAAGTATTAATAGGGAAGTAACTTGTATAGATAATTCGAATAGATCTGTATACAAATCGTATATTAAAGCGGGGGGCGTATACAAATTGGCTTTAGTGATTATGACTGGCTTTGTTATGTATGGTTTGGGCAATGTTTTCGAATACACTTTCTCTCGGTGGTAAGTTTTTAGCATATCAATTTCTATTTCAAATTTGTATTATACAATTTAATTTATTTCAGGATTGAATATCAAAATAAAGCATATAATATTAATTTAAATTCTACCACTTCTGCAAATATGGAGCCAAAATTATCATTCTTTTATTCTCTTTACGTTCTTGAAAGCCTAATGATCACAATAATTATTTCATCAGTATTACAAATGGTGTTACTTGTAAAATTTAGTATTAATGCAAGCAAGGTTCTTCACAATAAGATGTTGTCGTGCTTATTTAACGCGCCAGTAAAATTTTTTGATAGCAATGACTCGGGTATTTACTAAATTTATAATATTTTAATTGTATCAATAAATGTTATTTTTGAGTGTCATGTAATTATTGATTTATTTTTATAGGTGAAATTCTCAACCGATTCTCGAGAGATATGGGAATGATAGACAGTTATATTCCAATTTTAATGATAGAACCATTGGATCTGATTATTTTTGCACCACTAATTCTACTTCAAATGATAATTAGTAATAAAGCATTGATCATATTGTTTGTCATAGTGTCTTGCGTGTTTTACATAGTTGTAAAAATTTTCATAAATGTCCTCCGACAATCTAAAAGATTGGAGGGTCATAGTAAGTACTAAATGTAATATTATTAGTTGAAAATTTGTCGTATATAAATTTTCATTTTTAGTTAAAAGTATGGTTTATTCACATGCTACTACCTCATTATGTGGTCTGTTAACAATTCGTTCCTGCAAAGGTGAATCATTAGCTTGCAAAGAATTCGATGTTCAACAGGACCATCATACTGCATCGTACACTATGTACTTGGACTCTCTATTTGCTTTTTTCCTCTGGGTCGACGTGATCCAGACATTTTTCATATCTGCCGTGCCTTTTATCTTTCTCATTCTCAAAGATACTGGTATAGTCGGAGCTACCGTAGGTTTAGTGATAACCCAAATGCACGTGTTGACTGCGAAAACTATGCGGTGCACAAAAGCGATTACAGAATTGGATGCAAACATGATTTCGGTAGAACGATTACTAAATTATACAAAAATAAATCCAGAAATTAAAAACTTGAACAGTACTGACAACAATCTTCCTAATTCATGGCCAACTGACGGGGAAATAAAGTTTGATCGTGTTTATTTAAAGTACTCTGATTCTGCTGCACCTATTTTAAAAAACTTGGATTTTACTATAAAATCACAATCAAAGGTATTTGGTAAACTGTCTCATTCATTATTGTATCATGAGATTATAATTCTCTAAATTAAATTCAGTAAAATTCACTATTTTAGAGTGTAAAGTATTTCGGTGTGCATGTGCACTATTTCGATAGTGCTCGACTTTACTCTCTAAAAGAGTGATTTTTCACTGAATTTAATTTAGAAAGTTACCATCAAAATTAACTGATTGTCTTGAAGGTTGGAGTAGTCGGACGGACAGGTGCAGGAAAATCTTCATTGATAGCAGCACTTTTTCGGTTAGCTGAAACGAGAGGTTCCATATTCATTGATGGCATAGACACGTCAAAAATGGACATTCAGCAATTGAGGAAGAAAATTTCAATTCTTCCCCAAGATCCCATACTATTCTCGGTTTCGGTAAGAAAAAATCTGGACCCGTTGGATGAATTTGATGACTCGTCAATTTGGTCAGTTTTGTGTCACTTCGAATTGAATAAAGAATTTCGATCTTTGGACGAGATGTTAGATCAGAACCATCTCAGTTACGGAAAACGACAGCTTCTGTGTTTGGCCCGTGCGATTCTAAACAGGAACAAAATTTTGGTACTTGACGAAGTCACTGCTAATGTTGATGCAAGTACAGAAGATTTGATTCAAAAGACTATTAGGAATAAATTCAAAGACTGTACAATACTCACAATAGCGCACCGATTACATACGATAATGGATAGTGACAAGGTTTTAGTGATTGATAATGGAGAAGTGGTCGAGTACGACCATCCACATTTGTTACTCCAAGAATCAAATAGTCACTTCTCTAAAATGGTGCAGCAAACGGATATCTACACTGCTAATAGCCTCAGGAAAATTGCGAAACAAGTAAGTTTCATAACAGCACGAGGCAATTCGTAAACTAAATAATTTTTACTTTTTTAGACTTTCGAAAGCAGGCTGGCCGAATAACAATTGGAAGATTAATAATGTTAAGAATTCCTACTTGAAAGTGAAAGGAGTTTTTCGTCTTTACAAGTAGAGGAAACTTTGTGATAGTGACAAAACTTTCTGAAAGCATGCCTGTAATGTATTTAGAATATTTGTGATAAATATATAAGACTTTTAGAAAATTTCTATTGTTCTATTCTATTATTATTCTATTCCAAATTCTATTATTTTTTTATTGATCTTTCGTCACAATTTTACGCATGCTATGGTAAAAAATATTGCATGTGACATGAGTGCATCTGCCGATCGGAAATTCCTCAGCTGGAGTGTATAAAATCTCATTTAACGCACTTACGTTGAAATCGTGAATAAACAAGAAACTGTTTGGGGTTTTTCAATATATAATTCATCGATGAACACATAACCGTCAGTAATGTCAATATCCATATATTATCGACATATGGATGTACACATTATAACAGGGCATTTGAATAAGGTAGTCGAATCGATGGTTGGTTTGTGTCATTATCTCTCCGGTGCAAGTTGCATTGGTGGATGTGCCTGCACCGTCACAACATATATTAACATTTTTGCTTATCGTAATGTGAAAACATTATATACATAATATTATTTTGCCTGTTGGATTATTTATTTTTTTATTTGATTTGATAATTGGCTTTTCTTATTCAAATTACTGTTTTGTTGATTTTTTAATTTTCTTTCCTGTTGCAACAAAAGTTGTTGATTCTGCAGCATGATAATTTAATTGTAGTGAATGTTAAGCTTTTTAAAATCATTCTTATAAGGTATGTAGAGCTAACTCATATTTTTTTTGCGCCAAAAAATACCTCGCTTTTATTTTCATTATGAAACGGGTTCAGAGGGTAATCAATTTTTTAATCATATGCAATCGCAATGTTTTTACAAGTGTTATGTTAATTTAAAACTCTATGTTATTTCAAAATTATTGGCAATAACTTTTGTCTTCAGTACTTTTCGAGTTTTTACGAATATAAGTTCGAAAAGTTCGAAAAAAATATATAAACCAGTTTGGTTTATTGAACTAGTGATGGTTTTACATAATATTTTGCGCCTTTGAGCTCAGGGCAGTTGACATGTAAGCGGTACAGACTCGGCGCGTAAGGACGTCGTCCTATCTTAGCTCGGTGCGTGAAAACGTCCCATCTCGGCTCGAGGCGTAAGAGCGTCCCATCTTAGTTCAACGTCAACACACGAAGGGCCCGATAGGACGATCTTACCCACCGAGCTGAGATAGGACGTTTTTACGAGCTCGCCAAGATAGGATCTTCTTGCTCCCACCCGACGATATAAAATAATTTTTATAGCAGTGAGTGACATAAATCCGCACTTATGTTACAGATAAGCGTGACAGCGGATTTAGGAAAACGTGTTATAGAATATCGTACAACTCTAGAGCCATCAGTGGCCGACTCTATACCGTGAATTATCACCCTCGCTACGCTCGGGCACTAATATCACGTCATGCCATAATGAGCCACTTATACCACTAATATCATAATATACTTACTATTATTGTACTCGTGTAACAGTAAGAATCTGTAAGTTACATGCTTGATGCATATTGGATTCTAAAATATTTTTTTCGAATTATATAGAGATTATTATTAACAATGGAAAAAAACAAAAAACACGTCAGCTCTCATCCAAAGTACACAGCCAGTATTATTAGCAAACTTTTTCTTTGGTAAGTTTTGAACATTTATTGCACATTATTTCTATCATTTTTGGCTGAACAGAAAAATTTTTATCAGAAATTCTTTATTTACACAGTTGGCTTATGCCGTTAGTTTGGTATGCGAGAAAGCATCCCATCTCACCGAAAGACCTTCATGACGTTTTGCCAGAGAATAAAAGTAGAACTCTTTCAGATAAACTAGAAAAGTAATTGCAATAATTTTTTCATGTTCATTATAAATTCTTTTAACATTTGTTCCAAAAGAAATACTTTTTTTTTTATAGAATTTGGGGAGAAGAAGTGAACAGTGCTCGAAAAAAGAAGAAGGAACCCAAATTATGGAAAGCATTGTGGCGACTATTTGAGCGCAGTGTTCTAAAATATGCAATTCATATTTTTATTTGCGACGTTGTGATCCAGTAAGAAATTAATCACTTTATTATTTGGACAAAATTTTATTATTATTAATTCTTGATACATAAAATTTTGATAATCACGGGGAATAGATTAATTATTTTCTATTTTAAAAAAGATTATGGCAACCTATCGCAGTGAGCAAAGTAATTTCATATTTCGACCCGAAGACAACCATGACGCCTTCAGAAGTGTATGGATATGCTGTGTCTATTATGGTAGGGAAATGTTTGGACGGCGTACTAAGAGATTACGCCACTTTTGGTTTGCAAAATATTGGCGTGCGCATGAGAATTGCTTGTTCATCGCTTATATATAGAAAAGTAAAAAGATACTCTATATAAGAATATTTTTTTTAATTACGAGAATTGTAACAACTGATGGAATATATAATATTAGCTTCTCAGATTACCGCATTCTTTTACCAAACAATTACCTACAGGACAAGTGATTAACTTATTATCTAATGATGTAGTGAGGCTGGAATACTTCTTGCCTGAATTACATTGCATTTGGACTATACCTATATTTACGTTGGC
Organism: Torymus sinensis; assembly: GCA_030522985.1. Taxonomy (NCBI): domain Eukaryota; kingdom Metazoa; phylum Arthropoda; class Insecta; order Hymenoptera; family Torymidae; genus Torymus; species Torymus sinensis. Next base: position 15,414 of record JAPYZP010001765.1, on the reverse strand, counting down.
AGTTTGCTATATAAGCTGGAATAATATTGGTGGTCCGGCATTGATTGGGATCGGTATAATTGTACTGCAAGCTATTCCTTTACATGGTATAGAATCTTTTTATTTTTTTGATCAAATACATTTAAGCATATGCCACACACACACACACACACACACACACACACACACACACACACACACACACACACACACACACACACACACACACACACACATATATATATATATATACCTAATAATTTGTTATTGTAGTGATTACCACATATTTGCACGTATATTTACGCCAGAAAATAGCTATTAGAACAGATAAAAGGTTACTACTTCTAAACGAAAGTATAAGGGGTATACGTATTCTCAAGATGTTCACTTGGGAAAATCCATTTAAAAATTTAATAAAATTAGCTAGAAGGTTAGCTAAATCAAAATTTTAAATTACTTTGATATCCTTTTATGTTGAATTGTTGTTCAATAGAATATCCTTACTTTTAGAAAAGAAATTGATCTCATTGCCGTACAAATGTATATAAAAAAAATTCCTTCGATTACTGTCCTATTCATTAATCAATTATCGATACTGATCACTGTAATAATACTTAAGATTCAAGGAGCCAGGATAAATCCATCGCAGATTTACCCTTTGTTAATGTATTTGACTATCATGATGCATAGATTTGTATATAGTTTAGCGCATGCATTTCAATATTGTGCTGAATGTATTGCTGCTCTGGAACGAATTCAGGTATGACACTTTACAATTTGATAAACTACACAGACCCACAAACAAAAAACATGTCTGAACTCGGCATGAAAAACATGTTTTCTTACGGTGCTGAGTCCAAATCTGAAGTCAAAATAAGGGGTTCCCGGTATGATTTTCTTTAAATACGGTTTCATTATCGGAAAATTTTGGAAAGGAGGGAAAAGAATTCGGTACCCATGTCCCTACTTTCCAGAATTTTCCGATAATAAAGCAGTATTTACAGAAATTCGGCGTGTTGACTTATTTTGACTTCAGATTTGGATTTAATTCAGTACATTAAAATACGTAAGAAAACATGTTTATTGTGCCAAGTTCAGACGTGTCTTTTTTATGGAGCCGTGCTATTTAAACAAAATATTTTTTCAGGAATTTTTACTTCTTCAAGAGTTAGTACCTGATTTAACGCAGTCAAAAGTTGACGAAGAGGAAGTAGTTGTCTGTATAAGAAATGCAAGTGCCCATATTACGAACAAAGAAAATGTTGATGTATTGCATCAAGTTAATCTTGAGATTCAGTCAGGGAAATTATACATAGTATTTGGCCCTGTAGGTTCAGGGAAGGTACTAATCAATATCTTTTAAATAGTCTTTAATTTACTTATAATTACAATGAGAAAATTATTTTTAGAGTTCTTTACTGAAATTAATCCTCGGTGAGTTGGAAGCTTCGAGTGATAGCGTTTTTATTAAAGGTGATATCTCGTTTGCAAGTCAAGAACCATGGCTCTTCAATTCGTCCATTAAACATAACATTCTTTTTGGTAAACCATACGACGATGTGAAATACAATAAAGTAATAACCGCATGCGCTTTATTAAAAGATTTTGCTCAGTTACCTTACGGTGATAAGACGATTGTTGGAGAATATGGTTCTGTTATTAGTGGTGGCCAACGCGTTAGAATTAATTTGGCTAGGTATTAATACGACGTCTATTCGTTACTTATTTAGTTTTATTACAAAATCATAAGGAATTTATTTGTTATGCAGAGCGCTATATAGAGATGTAGATATATATCTTTTGGATGATCCACTGTGTGCTGCAGATGTAGCAGTTGAAAGGCACCTGTTTGACAATTGCGTGAATGGTTTAACGAAGGATAAGACTCGTATACTTGTAACGCACCAATTGCAATATTTAAAAAAGGCAGATGAGATAATTCTAATGGACAATGTGAGAATCGTTTAAATGAAATACTTCATGAAAAGAAATATAATTTTTACCCATGTTTTCCAATTTTCAATAGGGGCACATAGTATACCATGGAAGCTTCGACGACTTTAAAAAAAATGATAAATTTTTAAAATACGTAGTTGCAACTGATGCAACTAATGATCTAGTAATAGGATCAAGCACACAATTTGATCTGCGTTTAAGTTCAAATATTTCTAATGAAGTGAATGAAGAAGCCGAAGACGAAGTGGAGGAAAGTAGAGAATTGGTGGCAAAGAAGAGCATCAAAAATATAAAAGATCAAAATAGTGCGGAAGTTATTCATACGGAATCCATTGTGCCGAATAATTCGCAGAAATCTGTTTACAAATCTTACATTAAATATGGTGGTCTGTGCATGTTGGCTTCATTGACGATAGTTTTAATTGGAGCGACTTGTGTGTCCATCCTTTTCGAGTACATTTTCTCTAAATGGTGGGTCTTTATCATATCGAATCTCTGTTCTACTAATTGAGTTAATCATGTTGTTGAAATAATTTCAGGGTTAATTATCAAAACAAAGCGTATAATACTAATTTAAACGCTACGCTTTTTTCAAAAGAGGAAACACAGTTTTCATTCTTCTATTCTCTTGACGTCCTTGGAGTATTACTGAGTATAAAAATCATGTTATCAATGTTCAGGACAGTATTATTTACCAAATTTAGCATCAATGCAAGCAAGGTCATTCACAACTGTATGTTGTCTTGCCTGTTCAATGCACCAGTAAAATTTTTTGATAACCATGATTCTGGTATGTATTATAATTATTATATTTTTACTTTATTAAATTATCTGTCAACATCAACAATAAGTTTCTGTACACGATAATTATTTTTATCGGTTTTCTCAATAGGTCAGATTCTCAACAGATTTTCGAAAGATATGGGAATGGTAGACAATTACATTCCAGGATTAACATTCGAACCATATGATACAATTATTTTTGCGCCGCTACTTATATTCCAAATAATGTCTAATAATAAATGGTTAGTCTTATTGTGTATCATAATGACCTGCATATTTTTCACAGTTGTACATATTTGTCTGAACATTCTTCGAGAATCCAGAAGATTGGAGGGTCATGGTAAGTATTCCTAAATGTAATTATTGAAAAAAGTTTTCCATAAATTTTTCTTTTCAGCTAAAAGTATGGTTTATTCCCATGCCAGTGCTTCATTGTGCGGTGTAGTAACGATTCGTTCCTGCAAAGGGGAATCAGAAGCTTGTGATGAATTTGACGTTCGACAGGACCGTCATACTTCTGCGTACTCTACGTACTTGGACTCCTTATTTGCTTTTTCTTTATGGATAAGCGTATTGCAGGCATTGTTTGCATCTGCAGTACCTTTTATTTTTCTTATACTAAAAGATACTGGTGTAGCTGGAGCTACCGTAGGTATGGTGCTAATTCAGGTGCAAACTTTGACTCAGAGAATTATGCGAGGCGCGAAAGCATTCATAAATTTGGATGCAAACATGATTTCGGTTGAAAGAGTGCTACATTATACTAAAATAAACCCAGAGATCAAGTTTAAGGAAAGTGGTAGCGTAAAGCTTCCTAGCTCATGGCCAGTTGAAGGGGAAATAAAGTTTGATCATATATATCTGACATATTCTAATTCTCCTATACCTATTTTGAAAAACTTGAATTTTACTATAAAATCACAATCAAAGGTATTTGGTAAACTGTCAATTTTGTTATTGTATCATGATATTATGTACCATAAAAATGAATTGATTCTTTTGAAGGTTGGAATAGTGGGACGTACAGGTGCAGGAAAATCCTCATTGATAGCAGCCCTCTTCGGATTGTCTGAAACCAAAGGCTCCATATTAATCGACGGCATCGACACGTCAAAAATAGACCTTCAACAATTGAGGAAGAAGATTTCGATTCTTCCCCAAGAACCTATTTTATTTTCTGTATCAGTAAGAAAAAATCTGGACCCTTTAGATGAATTCGACGACTCATTAATTTGGTCAGTATTGTATGAGCTCGAATTGAATAAGGAATTTCGATCATTAGACGAGATGTTAGATCAAAACAATCTCAGTCACGGGAAACAACAGCTGTTGTGTTTGGCCCGTGCCATTCTAAACGAGAACAAAATTCTGGTACTTGACGAAGTCACTGCTAATGTGGATGCGCATGCAGAAGCTTTGATTCAAAAGGCTATTAGAGATAAGTTCAAGCACTGTACAATACTCACGATAGCCCATCGATTACATACGGTAATGGATAGTGACAAGGTTTTGGTGATTGATAATGGAGAAGTTGTCGAGTATGACCATCCACATTTATTACTCCAAGATACAAATAGCCATTTGTCTAAAATGGTGCATCAAGTTGATGGTTGTACTGCTAATGAACTCAAAAGAATTGCGAAAGAAGTAAGTTTAATAATAACACTAATTAATTGTTCAAACTAAATAATTGTTTTTTTTAGGCTTTTGAAAGTAAGCTGATCCAATCAACGTCGGAAGATTAATATTAATGTTTTTATTAATATTTACTTTATGGGGAAACAAGTTTTTCGATCTCATAGAAAACATTGTGATAGTGAAAAAACTTTCTGGAAAGATGCTAGAAATATGTTTTAATATATATGAAGTAGAAATTCAATATTTTTAGAAAATATTGGCATAAATATGCGCGTATGCGTGTGCGATTTTGTGTGTGTGTGTGTGTGTGTGTACATCCATATCTCAGGAACAGAACTTATTATTGCTTATGAATTATGAAAATACTTAGTACAGAATCAAATTCTTCATATTAAAAAAGAAAACCCATTTAATTTTTATTGTTTTTACAAAATATAATTGTTTGTCGCTAGCTTATATCTTAAAAATAAAAAAGCAACACAATAAAAATTTCTTTTAATATGATCTATATAAAGACTATACTTTGTTGTATCTGTAACTCTTTTGCTCAATTATTAACAATTATTAACTGTTTCCATGCAGCCTATTGGCCTATAGCGCGCGTATCCTCCACACCTTTATTATTCTTTTCCTATTATTACATCATAACCTATACATTTCATCATGAGCACGTCTCTTTTCTATAAACTGTTTTGTCCATACCTTTCATCCATCCCAGGGTTATGCCTGTAGGGCGGAGAAAACTTATAGTGAAAGGGATATCATTAGGGATAAATCCTAATTAGGAAAACCCGTCCCGGAATGATCGGTGAATTGGAATAATTCAATTTGGATGTCTAGGTCACAAGATTCTGTAGGCTTAGAGACACGGAAACTGTATTTATCTACACCTCTTGCTCAATTTGTCACAAGGCAATTTTCAACACCTAATCGATCACCCGAGGTAATCGCAGAAAAGAACGCGGTCACCCGTCCAAGGAGTGCCTGCGCCCAATGCTGCTTAACCTCCGTGATCGACCGAGGTGGCGACTGCGCTACTCGCCAAACTGCCAGTCGATGACTTTCTGTAACATTGCTTGAAAATTTTCTAGAAGAGTACGATTATCGCATGTATGCTAGATTTCTTATTGAATTTATTGTACTGAATTGAAATTCATAGATAGTGAATAGTCTGACAAATGTAATATTCGGTGAAAATACAATGATTAATTTTTGAGTTGTCCAACATGTAAATGCACGTATGTTTTTCAAGTGCTAGGAATGTTGAAACAATTTACTATTCTCTTTTTTATTTTATACTTACATGTGATCTATAAAAGTCCAGTACCTCGTCTAGAGTATTACAATTAATTAAGCTAATTATAAAAACTGAGTAAAAATTACTGCGAAAATGTAAGAATTACTAAATTACTACCAAATCTACCAATTTAGATAAAATTATCCAATCTACCGCAAATCAGCGTAATTTTTTCTTTTTAATAAAGAAATTACATTTCATCTTCCCATTCAGAACGTATGTTTTGACGAATTTTCACGTTTTCACGAGGTGCTCTGAGACGCGGGAAAGTGGTCCGGTATAAATAAAATAGTTCATAGAATGGTAATTTACGCTTATTACATCAAAGTGCCTCGAGCACAATTAAGTAGTGTTAGCGCGACTTCGTCCGGTCTCAATCTGTGGGCTCGTCGGCCCCGTCACGCGACGAGTTCCTCCTTACATACCTACAGGGCAATCTCAAGCGGTGGTCGCAAACACTATTTATTTCCTTAAACTAGTTAAAGTACCGAGACTAGCGAGAACGCGTGTCGCCTCGCCCCGTCTGTTTTGCTCAAGTTCCGGAGTCAAGTGCACTACACTTTTCAAAAGCGAATGGTCGCGTGCTGGTTTCGCCGATTCAAGGTGATTGTGTGAGGGTTTTCTTTTTTTGTTCTTCAAAATGGTTTCTTTCGCTACACTTCGATCGTGAAGAATCCTGCGGAGCTGTTCACGGTAACGACCGTCTTCACATCATCGTTTCACCCGCGCCTGTTGCTGCATTGTTTTGCATCAGTGTAGTATACTCTTGTTAAAAGCACGCCATCTACTGCGGAATTCAGGTATAATCTCTCACTTAACTGCACCATCCATAAGGCAGCGAAATATGTCGCCTGACCAGCCACGCGAAGCATGTACCCGGCAGGCACGTAATACACGCGCATGAACTACACAGCTGCATGAACTTCGCGCGTTCGGCGCACAAGAACAAATGCACGAAATTGGACGGGAAGCGGCATTAGGCGCAAAACACCGTGTCTTCTGCGGGCAGCACTAATGGCTCGTGTGCACGGTAGCGAACGAGAGAGGCGCGAAAGAAGGAGGAGATAACGCGTGCATCTGATGCGGCTCACTGGTTTCAACGGGCTGGCTATTCATTGCTCACCGGGTTGCAAACTGGCAAGGCGCCCGTGAGATGCTCGACCCCAGATATTATCTGGCAAAGATGGAGATGATGAATGATATCTTGACAAGTGTAGAAGGATTAGGACAATGGGATGGTCATCACTAGCTGTGCTTCATATAGCATCGGTAGGCAAAATCAGGGATTAAAACTGTTGGATATAATCCACTGGTGATATCCGCTAACAAATACTTCGAAAAAGACTGATAAAGCGATAGAGGATATGATAGTTTGATGTCTTGAACAGTTAATCAGTAGTGAATAATGCAGTTAAGAGACATTGAATTAATAAAACAAGTATAATGAGCAGAATTTCTTGATGGATAACTGCTCATGTTATTCACTTTTACATCAAAAAATGAAATTTTTTAACAGGAACTTGAGATAACTATAGTACCGGTAGCACCGTTCAGACTTTATATAATAACATTGGTGCTCTTCGAGTAGTTGCAGGGAATCTCATATGCATTGTCGGCTCCTACTGAGCCATTTGATTTTGATATTGAGCAGTTTTAATTAAATATAACGTCAAGGTGACCAATAGCATAAATTCGACAAAATACTAGTCTCGATACTGTTACAATTAAATTTCACGATGACGTTTGACACAGTCTGTCCCTCTCGGTTTCTCTATGAATATGTCTCTCTTTACAAGGAAGATCCTACCGCCAGGTCTATTGTACTTCTTCAATTCTTTAATTATATGTAAAATTATTCGTATACGAGTCCCAAACTATCTACTACTAAATAAGATAAAAACTTATTATGCGGAAACCTGCGACCGATCCTTCTGCTTCCAGTGCACGTCTGTAAGATTAGCTTCTCTGATCACTCGAAAATTTACCAAATTTTTAATTTGGATCAGAAGTGCACGATTGCATGAGAAACATGAGCTACTTTACTAGTATTTATTACATCGTTTCATTCACTGAATGTCAATTTTAATTTCAACCGTGTTTGGACTGACTGACTGGTAGATGGAATGCTCTCCCATACTGGGTTTTGAACGAACTCTATAATATTAAGGGACTGACTTATTTTAGAGTATATTTATACGACTGAGATATACAATTGTGATATTTTTATTGCTACTTATTTCGATTACAATTTTAATTAATTATATTCAACTCGGTAGCAGAAGATTTTTGTGATCGTTTACAAATAAAGTCTATTCTTATCTTATCTTATCTTATTGAGTTGATTGTGTATTGCGAGAAAATGTAACAGACCTTTTCTTATCGTACGTTTTTCATTAGTTCTAATGCGGATCTTATCATTAATTAAGATAGCAAATAAAATAAAAATATACATTGAAAAAATACTAAATATGTAGACCTCGGTGTACGCAGCGAATCGTGCTTCCTATTAATCGCTTTGTCATGAGTATTGAGTTGCATTTTAAGTGTTATTCTAGTAAGTTTATACCACGATTCGAAGGTTTGTGGATTAGATGAAATACTAAAACAACATTTTAAATGTTAAGAAAACATACTCATAAAAAAGTAAACATATTTTTATCAATTGATAATCTGGTGCACGTAATTTTAAACTAATATAAAATTATTTTTATACTTCTTGCGTGACACTATGAATGATTGTAATTTATAATGCATTTTAAACTCAACTAAATTATCTTGGAATCATTCAGAAACATCTTATATAACAATGGAAAAGAACAAAAAAGACCGCAGCTCCCATCCAATATATACAGCCAACACTTTTAGCAAACTTTTTCGTTGGTAAGATTTAAAACTTGATTGTACACCATTTCTATAATTTGTTGCTCAACGAAAAAGGTTTACCATCTATAATTGTCTGTTTATAGTTGGGTCGTGCCGTTAGTTTTGTATGCGAGAAAGCATCGTATCGGGACGAAAGACCTCCATGAAGTTTTGCCAGAGAATCAAAGTAAATCTCTTACTGATAAACTGGAACGGTAATTAAAATAATTTTTATATATTTTATTATATACTAGAAGTTGAGCGCCGAATCTGTCTCTCTCTTACACGACGCCATGCAATCATGAGATGCGCACGCAATAAAGCGTAATGTGACAATCTCTTTTTTATAAATAGATTCTTCTTGCAGTAGTTAAAAAAATACTTTTTTTGTATAGAATTTGGGAAGAAGAAGTGAATGATGCTCGCAGGAAGAAAAAACAGCCAAAATTATGGAAAGCTTTGTGGAAACTATTTGGGTGCGATTTTTCCAAATATGCAATTCATATTTTTGTCTTGGATGTTGTTATCTGGTAAGAATTGAATAACATTATTAGTTGAAAAAAAAACCATACTCCCTATTATTTGATAAAAATTTATTTATCTATTCCGTTTCCAATATGAAAAAGTTTATGGCAACCTATCTTAGTGAGTAAAATAATTTTATATTTTGACCCGAAATCCACAATGACACCTACAGAAGTTTATGGATACGCAGTGACCATTATGGTAGTGTCAATTTTAGAAGCTATATTATTTGGTTACCAATATTTTGGTTTGACAAATATCTGCGTGCGTATGAGAATTGCCTGTTCATCGCTTATATATAGAAAAGTAACAAAATACATAATATATTTTTTTTATAAACTCTGAGAATTAAAATCATTAATGGATTATAATATTAGCTGCTAAAACTTCCGCATTATTCTGCGAAGCAACAGAGTACAGGAGAAGTAATTAACTTACTATCAAATGATGTAGTAAGACTGGAATACTCTTTACTCGATTTACATTGTTTTTGGGCTCTACCTATTCTCACGTTGGCAGTTTGCTACATGGGCTGGAATACTAGTGGTGCATCGTCATTGGTTGGCATCGGTCTACTTGCATTGCAAGCTATTCCTTTACACGGTATAACTTTAATTTTTCTCTTTTTGGATGTAAAAGATTTAATTACTTAGAGAGAAGAGGTGGAAATATTTATAAAATTCACTATTTTTTTTCAAGCTGACTAACTAATCTGTATAAATCAAATATAGTATTCATAAAGAATGGTTTACATACATTTGAAATTTGACATATTATTTGCTCTAAAATACCCTTTACAGTCAATTTATATAGATTTCTTAGTAAATTTAGAAAAATGTAGTGAATCGTCTAAATAGCGGGCTGAACATTATCTATGATTTTAGGTATTAGTGCATATGTGACCAAATATCTTCGTGAGAAGTTATCTATAAGATCCGCTAAAAGGCTACTGCTTCTAAATGAAAGTATTAGAGGTATGCGAATTCTCAAGATGTTTACTTGGGAAAACCCGTTTAAAAATTTAGTAAGATTGGCTAGAAGGTTGGTTGGATTAAAATCTAAAGTTATATTAATGTTCTTTTATGTTAAATTATTGTTCAATAGAATTTTCTTACTTACAGAAAAGAAATTAATCTTATTGCAGTTCAAACATACATTGAACAATTGCCTTTGATGATTGCCACATTCATTCATCAGTTATCGATACTGATCATTGCAATGATACTTAAGCTTCAAGAAGCCACAATAAATCCAGCGCAAATTTACACGATGGTTTTGTATTTGAATATCATGCAGGGATCGTTTGTGTACTGGTTAGGCGATGCTCTTCGCAGTAGTGCTGAAACTATTGCTTCTCTGAATCGAATTGAGGTACGATACTATACGATTTGGAGGACTATAAAACTTTGTAACGAAACATTTTTTCAGGAATTTTTACTTCTTCAAGAGTTCATACCTATTTCAACGCAGCCAAACGTTGATCAAGCAGAAGGAGTAGTCTTAATAAAAAATGCAAGTGCACATATTACTAGCGAAGAAAATGTTGATATTCTGCAAGATATTAATCTTCATATTCTACCAGGGCAATTATACATGGTAGTTGGCCCCATAGGTTCAGGAAAGGTATCATATTTTCACACAGTCGTTGATTTAGTTATGATCAAAATAATAGTAAATTGAACAACAAGAGAGTAAAGTCGCAGATTATTCCCGCGAGTGGGCGCCGAGGAAATAATCGACTTTACTCCCGTGCTGCATGTAGAACTTTATTCCCGACTCAAATGTGGCCGCTTTGTTGACTTGGATACGTGGGACTACATGAGACAACGTTTGTAAATATGCTAGGGTGTTGGCGGTGGCCAGTTACATTACTCTTTGTTATGAGAAGTTCTTTACAATTTCCTTATATGAAGGAAGAAAGTATGAGAGGGAATCAAATGCTATTTTTGTCCCGCTCTTCGATTCAATAAAGTGGTCATTATAGTGGAGTCGGGAATTAAATCTTTTACGTAAGATTCATTCAGTATATACAATCTTCTAGAGCTCTATACTAAAATTAATTCTCGGTGAATTGAGAGCAACAACTGGTAAAGTCTTTATTAAAGGTGATATCTCTTTTGCAAGTCAAGAACCATGGCTCTTCAATGCATCTATTAAAAATAACATTCTTTTTGGCAAACCATATGATGATGAAAAATACAAGAAAGTAATAACAGCGTGCGCTTTATTAAAAGATTTTGCTCAACTACCTGATGGTGATAAGACCTTTATTGGAGAACATGGTTCTGCCATTAGTGGTGGCCAACGCGTCAGAATTAATTTTGCTAGGTAGTGATGAGCTATTCACCCGTGGTAAATTCTATTTTATTATAAATAAGCTAATAAAAATTAATTTTGTATGCAGAGCCGTATATAGAGATGCAGATATATATCTTTTAGATGATCCACTCTGCGGTGCAGATATAGCAGTTGGACAGCATTTATTTGAAAATTGTATAAATGGTCTATTGAAAAATAAGACACGTATCCTCGTGACGCATCATTTGCAATATTTGGAAGAAGCGAATGGGATAATTCTGATGAAGAATGTGAGAGTCGTCCAAATGGAATTCTTTATGTAATACTATATAAAAATAAATATAATTTCTACCTATGTTTTTCAACTTTAAATAGGGGCAAATAGAATACCAGGGAAGTTTTGACGACTTTCAGAAAAAAGATAAATTTTTAAAATATTTAGCTGCAAATGATGCAACTGATGATCTAGTTATAGAATCAAGTCCGCATTCTAGTCTGTCTTCAAATTTAAACATTCTTACTGAGCTCAATGAAAAAGCTGAAGAAGAACTTGACGAAAGCCAAAGATTGATGCCAAAGAAGGGAACCACAAGTATAAAAGATCAAAATAGTGAAGAAGTTATTTATAGGGGAACAATTGGCATGAATAGTTCGCAGAAATCGATATATACATCTTACATTAAAGCTGGTGGAACGCGCATGTTGATTTTAACAGCTACAGTTGTATTTACTATGTATACACTGGGCAATGTTTTCGACTACACTTTCTCTCAATGGTGAATCTATATCATGTTGAATTACCATTTCACTTTATTATTGAATTATGTTATTTGAATTATTTCAGGATTGATCACCAAAACGAAGAGTATAATATTACTTTAAATTCTACTTTTCCCTCACCCGTGGAAACAAAGTTTTCGTTCTTTAATTCGCTTAACGTACTTGGAGGTCTAATGTTGACAATAATAATTTTATCAATGATAAGGGCAATATTATTTACCAAATTTAGTATTAATGCAAGCAAGGTCATTCACGACAAGATGTTGAGTTGCTTGTTTAATGCACCAGTAACATTTTTTGATAATAATGATTCTGGTATTCATAAGATCTTCTATTTTTATAATTTTGTTGATTAATATTTATTTTGAATAAACGTGTGACTATTAATTTGTCTTGACAGGTGAAATTCTCAACCGATTTTCGAAAGATATGGGCTCAGTAGACTATTATACACCTCCATATACATTCGAAGCGCTTGATATTATAATATTTACACCACTACTGCTATTGCAAATAATGATCAATAACAAATGGTTAATCATATTATGTGCAGTAATGATCTGTATCTTTTCCGCAATTGTACATATTTTCTTCAACGTCATTCGAGAATCAAGAAGATTGGAAGCTCATGGTAAGTACTTCTAAATGTAACTATTGCAAACAGTTTTGTTATGCGTAAATTTTAATTTTCAGTGAAAAGTTCGGTATATTCCCATGCTAGTACCTCTTTATGCGGTATGTTAACAATCCGATCCTGCAAAGGTGAATCAGCAGCTCACAAAGAATTTGATGTTCAACAGGATCATCATACTGCAGCATTCTCTGCGTACTTAGACTCATTGTTTGCTTTTGTCTTATGGATTGAAGTGTTACAGGCGATTTTTGTATCTACAGTGCCATTCATTTTTATCTTACTCAAAGATACTAGCGTTTCCGGGGCTACCGTAGGTTTGGTGATGAGCGAGGTGCAAGTATTAACAGTGAAAATCATGCATTGCGCAAAAATGTTTACAGAACTGAGTGCGCAAATGGTTTCAACTGAACGAGTTCTGGATTACACTAAAATAAAACCAGAAGAAAAGAATAAGAAAAGTACTGACGATGGGCTACCTGGTCCATGGCCGGTTAAAGGAGAAATAAAGTTTGATCATATGTACCTAAATTATTCCGAATCTCCTGCTTCAATTTTAAAAAATTTGGATTTTACTATACAGTCAGAAGCAAAGGTATTTGTTGTTTCACATCTTGATAGAGAGAAATTATTAGCGAAAAATTACAAATATTTTCGTTGAAATTACTATTGTACGATGGTAATGGATGGGCAGACTGCCGACCCATCTATAAAAAAAAATCAATGACGATAAATCTCGAACTAAGAGCTAAAATCATTGTTAGATTTTTTTTACTTGCACTCTGATTGGTTTAATATTGTCGACGAATAGCACTAACTTCATATTGATATACTTTGTTAATTTAAATGATGTTAAAATTTCTATAAGAAAGACTAATTTTTTCTGTGTTTCTGTTAAACAGCTACTTTTCGCAGTCTGTTCATGCATTCCTATAGCACTTTACTAATTTTTACTTCATGATTTCTCTCCATATATTATTATAATATGGTATTATACTTATACCATAAGAGTGAATTAATTGTTTTAAGGTTGGAATAGTTGGACGTACAGGGGCAGGAAAATCGTCACTGATAGCAGCCCTATTTCGATTGACCGAAATCAAGGGTTCCATATTCATCGACGGCGTTGATACGACGAAGGTAGATCTTAAACACTTGAGAAAGAAAATTTCGATTTTTCCCCAAGAACCAATACTATTCTCCGTACCATTAAGACAAAATCTCGATCCTTTGCATGAATACGATGATTCCACCATTTGGGCGGCACTAAACGACGTTAAATTAAACAAGGATTTTCTATCTCTTGATGAGATACTAAACCAGAGCTGTCTTAGTAACGGCAAACGACAGTTGTTGTGTTTAGCTCGCACAATACTCAATAAAAACAAAATTTTGATACTAGATGAAGTTACAGCCAATGTTGACGAGGAAACGGATGCTTTGATACAGGAAGTAATCAGGGATAAGTTTAGGGATTGTACAGTGTTAATGATAGCTCATCGTTTGCAAACAGTCATAGATTACGACAAGATTCTAGTGATTGATAAGGGTGAAGTTGTTGAGTACGATCACCCACATATATTATTACAAAATAAAAATAGTTCTTTCTCTAAGATGGTACAAACAACCGATAGCGCCACGGAAAATCGACTTCGAAAAGCTGCGGAAAAAGTAAGTTCTGCGTAACATTTAAAAATAAATAATTATGTATAATAATAACTACCGTTACATTTTTAGGCTTACAATTATGTTAATGCCGTATCTGAAGATTGAAGTCATTCAAAGTAATTTATATGCCACGTTGAGATAATAATTAAAATATATGCTCATACTTAATATCAACAATTTATCTTGTTATTTATATCCATTCTAATCCAATTATATTCCCACAAAACAGTAATAATTGCATAATAATATATAAAAAAAAAATAGTACTCACGTTATCCAACTCTTTCTGTAAATCACACTCCGGCAGCTCGGGCATGATGAGGTTGGCCAGACTGCCGTTGCCGTTGGTAACGTTGAGGAGCGCTCCGCTAGGCGGCAGCGGATCCGGTATTCTCTCCGGACTTCCGTATATAGTAAGCAGCGTCGCGTTTCTCTCGGATAGGCAATGCTCGAAAACCATCGTGGCCTTGAAACCTATTGTTGGATAAATTAAATCGAGTATAAAATTAAAAAGTTGGAAAAACTTAATGAATCTTGTTTTTATTATCTTTTTTATTGTGAGGTTAGAAACGTAACAACAAAAATGTAGCTATAAGTATAACATACCGATAATTGAGAATACAACAATGCCAGCGAACATCGACGTGAAGCAATTCGTCAGGCTGACCATAATGGCGTCGCGGTAGCAATTATTGTTGACGGGGTTGTAAGATGAGAATGCGATCAGGCCGCCAAACGCCAGACCCAGGGAGAAAAATATTTGCGTGCCCGCCTCCAACCAGACCACCGGATCGGTTAACGTGTACCACTGCAAAGAAAGTCAGGTAAGTCATCGTTAATGATAACAACATTTGAACCTAACCTATTCCGGATACAACGTTATGAATGTTAGAAAAATATTGCATCGTATATTCGTATGATTATAAGGATTTTGCAAGGTTCCATGTGACATTAGATCTTTTATGAATGAAATCTCTCAATAATAGCGTAATATACA
>JAPYZP010001764.1:0-15281 GCA_030522985.1 Torymus sinensis | reverse complement strand
CAAAATAATATATTTTGATTTACATATTTATATTTTATATTTAGACCTGAATATAGTGACAAATACTCATTTATTTAATTATGTATAAGATAGTAAAGGTCGATAATGTGTCAATAGAGATGTACTGTTATTGATAAGGTCTCGTATATTTTGATAAATTATAAATTAATGCCAAATGTGATTATAATACTATTTTGTAATTCTGAAAAGTACTAATAATAAGATTTATAAATGAGCATATAATAAGAGACACGGCTGAAATACTCTACAATTTATAATAGTGTTAAGGTACAAGTATGATGGCTACAGATACTTATTTTATTTATCTATACCAAAATAAAGAACGATCTTCTCGTCTGAGCTCTGTAGTCTAAAATTACTTAACTCTACTAAATTTCATGCTCTGCATATTAATAATTTTCACCTTCCCATCTTTAGTTCGCCACGTGACAATAGACGAGTCTTCGTCAGCGCTATTACATCGCATTCTCACAATCATCTCCTAACTCTACCACTTAACGCTTTGTCGACGATCTCTTGGTAACACCACGAATCTTTGCTTCCTCTGATTGCAGACTGGGAGGTCGTATCACCGGCTTGCGTAGTCAGCGCCAAGTACGGCAAACCAGTCCTGACGGACGTCGGCGCCCTCAAGTTCGCCTGTCCGTACTGTCAGTTCCGCAACAAGCGCAAGGACCACATCTATCGACACATCCGGGGCAAGCATCCCAACAAAACCGTCTGCTATATTGATCTATCGCTGCAGCACTGACACGGAGCCGGCAAAGTGGAAGATCGAGTGACTTAAGAGGATATTTTTCTATGACTTGCTTTCGAAGATTGACTATATAGATTAATGTAAATACGAAAGATGCAAAACCCGATTATACTGTGAAGATATAGATGAAAATTATAGATGTGTATTATTTTTAGTATTTACAGGATGTATGGACTAAAAATGTGTAAATATACGTAAAAGAGAAATAGTATGCGTTTCTTTCTCATTTCTTGGTTGAAAGTATAGTTTTCAAGTGTGCCTCTGCGTGTGTGTGTGTGTGTACTGAATAGTGCATGTTAGTGTCTGAACTGTAAACTTGAAAACTTATTGTTCCTTTTCTATCCAGTACATTATTATGAAAGTCATTATTACAGTATCTTTTACAGCGTCTAAACTATTTTCCAAAAACTGTAATCAAGGGATGCGCACGTGATAAAAAGGCAAGTACTACACTGAAGAAAATATCGTAACAATTGTTTAACTTTTTTTTCAAAAAAAGTCCACTAGTCAGTTTAACTTTATGTTCCAATACTCCGACATCTTAGAATACCATTCAATGTCGACGGATATTTCACCTCACCCGTGTGTTTTCCATTACCAACCAGACATCGACCAACGAGCCAATATCTGACTTCTTCGACTAACCGGGCCATCTTCTTCTTTTCTTTTGCAGGTCTCGCCTACAAGAGCTGGGTAAACGCCGACCTCTACGGTTCCACGTCCACGCGACACCCGTGTCCCAGGTGCTACCGCACGTACAAGCACCGCAGCCACATGATTCGCCACTGGAAGTACGAGTGTGGCACGCCCCAGCGCTTCGAGTGTCCCTACTGCAAGATCCACCTGCGGCAGCGCACACACGCTTGGACTCACATACGCACCTTTCATCCCAATTGCGAGATGTATTGTATCGATATCGCGACCAATGCAAAGTTGGTCAGACGTGACCCCAGGAGCGACTGAGCGTGTGTGAGATAACGCGGGAGATGTAATTTTTGAGATTCGGAATTTCAGGTTATTTTTGTAGCGTTATTTGACAAGTAAGAATTCTTCGCAGCATTGTTGGGAGCTTATACTTTGTAGTTAATCTAAGATTTCTATTGAATCATATTTTTGGAAAAATATTTTTCATGAGTTGGGACAACAGATGCCAAAAACCGAATGTTTGGATTGGTTTGTAAACAATGAATTTCGACATAGAATCTCGATTTTAGAGAAAATTGATAAACTTTTGACTTATTTACAATTGAGTGGTCATATTTTTATAAAAATGAATTGTATTATCCCAAGGGGATACATTATGTATTAACTACATATTAGACGTAAGAGAGTGAGTGAAACAAAAACAAATTTCTTTTTGAATTGAAGTGTAAAAGAGCATCGGGGTTAATTCATTTAGAGTATCTATAGTTTTGTAATAGAATTCATTAAGAAATTAGTTCTAAGAAAAACAATGGGGAAGTAATTTTGAATCGCTATTTATTATGAGTTTTATGCCAATGAATAATTTATTTTTTTGAAAACGTGTTAATCTATATGCACAAAATAGCCAAACACATTTTATTCAAGTTTCTAGTCAAAGACTCACGGATAATTTATACAATGTACTGGTTTACAATTGTACATAGGACGGATTAAACGTTTCTTTAAACGATTGTGTGATATTTGCCAATGTAAATATTGTAAGTATTTGCGCAATAAAGTTGATTAAAGAAAACAAGGTTCAATAAATATTTATTATTCATACGTGGTGTTACTAATTGGAGATGGTAATATAAAAGTAAAATGTTCCAAAATGTTGTTTGTGATTATATTTCATGTGTCCTCGTTCATATTTAGGTAGAAGGTGTCAGAATCATACTTTTTACTCTGCAAGAAAGCTTATGTAACTTTCATATTTTATGTTTTAGTTAGTCCAAGAGCGAACTGCACCAGCAGTCTGTATATTAAGCGGAAATGGAAAGACTCTAAGAAGCCCAAACTTAGAATGTTCTTTATGTAGTATTTTATAATATATCTTGAATTACGTTCTTAGGGCAAAGTTTTATTTATGATAATGAATTATTTTTACAACAAATTAAAGTTTTCTTTATAATTTTATTAATTGTATTTAAATAAAATCTAAAACTGGTCTCTTTAGACCACTGTTATTATATTATCAAATAGAATAAATTGATCATTATCATAACCTATGTATCTTTACAATTTACATTTCACCATTGAGCCATTTCACGCGAAAGCTGTAGGATCAAAATCAAACATTACCATATCTGTACACACGCATTCGAATCCAAACCCACACCATCAGGTGCGGGTACCACTCCAGGTACCGGGCAATGATTCAACCATTACTAACCACCGAAATCGCTTCCTTCTTTCAGGTTTCTTCGTGCCGCAGCTCGACCTCAACTTCGTTCTGCAGCAGGCGACGTCGACCGTCAGCCCCATCGCCGTCAGTCCGAGCGAGCCTGAGCCAGAGATCATTCATCCGCCTCCGCAACCTATCATTCACGATCAGACCAACAACAGCCTCATCGCCACTACTACTATCACCGATGACTTTTATGTCCAACAACAACACCAGCAGCAACAACAGCCGCAACAGCAACAGCAGCACTCGCCCAGTTCAGCCAAAGCCATTGTGGGGCCTGCGCCTCAACATCACCAGCAGCAACAGCAACAGCAGCAACAGAACAAGCCCTTCGGTTGTCCCAAGTGCTCGCGCACCTTCACCGTCAAGGGCAACATGACGCGCCACTTGAAATACGAATGCGGCCAGCAGCCGCGCTTCCAGTGTCCCTACTGCGAGTTTCGCAGCAAGCAGACTTCCAACGTCATGTCTCACATTAGAACGAGACATATCGGCCAGCGCGTCTATGTCGTGCATCTCAAGTACGAGGAGTAATCGTGATGGAAAGAGGATGATTTCGTTTCTCCGAGTTGCTTCCTTTTCGTTCGTTGTACTTATAATTAGTGACGCGTGCATTTTAATCGCGGTGATAGAAGTGGGGGAAGTTGATTTAGATTTAGGTTTTTGTTTTTTACTCGATGAGGATGTTGAAGCAATGGGTGATATTATGTAGATTAAGTAACGACGAGATTTATACATATACAAATATATATATATATTATCGTCTCCCGATTTTTTATAGAGGAGTTATTAAGCATTAATGCGCAATAACTTGTATACATTTTTATATGAGTGTATCGTAACTCTACGATTCCGTTTTATCAGATTATCGATGATCCGTTCGTAATAAAGCGATAAATGTTGTTTTCATATATTTATATACTGTTATAAATTTGATATTATGTACATTTGAATTAACTTACGAAATGTTCATGATTTATTTTAGAAGCATTCTTTCGAAAGTTTATATTGATAACTCCCAGAAGACTGATGCGTAACACAATGAAGATTCAACAGGCCAAATAAATTCGATAAAGTACATTGTAACGATCCTGCAATAATCATAATTGACCTTCGTGTCAAAATTACATCATTTATAAAACTTGTATGAACTTTCTTGTATGTGATATATTCGCTAACTAATTTGTACTTATTAAAGATTTCCCTTGCAGCTGATCCAAACCATGTGTCTTTCTACTAGCTAAAAAATCAAATAAATTGCATTTGATATGAAAACCGTAGTTTACTGCAATTATTTAAAATAAAATGTACTCTTCTAATTAATTTCTTTATTATTTTACAGTTAATTTACATACTTACCATTTTACTAAACCCTACGAACATTAACAAGATTTACTAATTCTTAATCGTGATGACAAAGCAACTTCACCCGATTGGCATGTATGTTTTCACAAAATTTTATATTGTTTGATTTACTCACTGTAAGTAATAAAAAAAAACCATTAATTATCAAGCAGACTAAAATTTTTATATTTCAGTTGATTTTTGCAACGTTACATTTTTTGTTTTACATAATTATGAATCTTCACATGCTGCATGCGCGTATATTTACATTTTTTTGTTCAATAATACTACCCGCCAAGAACTTATGCAATTTTCAGTGACTCAAACAAAATATCGTAAGTAATATTGCTAGTACCAATGACGAGTCTCATCCCATTAAGAATGCCAAGGTCGCCACAGTAGCTTGACAATGGCGCCATTGACGTATTCGTCACAAAAGACCCCGTAAACGACAACTTGCTGCACCACGTTTTTTCGTGATCACTAACAACAAAAAAAAGTATCCTCCTCTCACGTATAAGTATATATACATATATTTATATATAAATCTCCATACATATCCGTATTCTCACGCCAAGCAAAAAAAAAAGTAAACTCAACGCCACACACCTCGTGCGACCTCAACCCGCTCAGCTAAGAAAGCACCCAAAAATCATCCTCTGCTTGCAGATACCCTGATGAGCGCCCTGATGACCTTCGTCGAGGGCAACAGCAGCAGCGGTGGCAACGCCGGCGCAGCAGTCAGCATCAGCGCGGCCAGTAAGCGTTCCTTCGCCCGTGGGCCCCAATGGCGCGAGAAGGAACACTACTGTCCCAAGTGCCATCGGGGCTTCACGCTCAAGAGCAATCGCAATCGGCACTTCAAGTACGAGTGCGGCTTCGAGCCGCGCTACAAGTGTCCGTACTGCGACCTCAGGAGCAAGCAGACCTCGCAGATCTACTCGCATATACGCAAGAAACATCCCGGGGACAAGGTCTTCGTCGTGAATCTCGAGCCAATGGACAAGAGCGAATAATTTTTTCTTTTCTTTTTTTTTTTTTGTTGAGGATTGTATTTTGTTAGTTTTCTTTTCTTTTTTTTTTTTGATTGATTCATTGCTAGTCGAAATTGTCAGTAGCGAGATGGGTTTTCGGAGCAATTATACATTGATTTGATGATTTGTGATGTTGTTCTGATCAAGGTATATAGGCGTTTATTTATTTTGGAAACTCATTTAGTTTATATACAAACAAAAATTTGTGATATTTTTATGATGGATGGTCTCTTCTTCGGAACCCGAAGATACTTATTTTTTCGACTTCGTTTTGCCAATATCACTGATTGTTATGTACATATTGCAGGATGAAGATATTCAAGTCATATTTACGATCTTAAAATATACGTATCAAAATGTGTGGAGTCAATATTTTTGTTTCGCTAATTTTACCTTTTTTTTTTGTTTGTGATTATTGTTTGCAGATCTTTGATTATATATAAGTAAAATTGTGCTGTGAAATAAGTACTTTATACCTTTTGCTCATAAAATTTTGTGTGATTTATTTAAAGTATAATTTATTCGGAATAAATACGTAGAAATAAATGTATATTTACATATTTCATAAATTAATAAGCAGCTTGATATAGTATTTTTTTACTAATCAGTAATTATGATGCAATCGATTTTATTCTATAGTTAAGAAATCATTTTGGAAAACTAAAATTTCCGGGCCAAAAGTTATCTGAATTTTGGTTTAAGACTCATGAACAAAAACTGATAAAGTATGTTTTTTAAAGCGTTAATTATTAAGGAACAAGATTAACGTTATCTCATAGTTAAGACAATGCAATAACACCAACTCTGGTAGATTTAAGGATATTTGTGTTACATTTTTATTTTGTTTTTGTGATAATTACCTACCTGTAGTCAATATGGCTTTATAAAAGATTGTATTTTAAAACTTACCCAATAAAGAATACCATATGAAAATGTTAACTAATGTAATTTTTTTTTGCAATTACAGTACATTTTTTCTAATTTTTGCCTTACTTTTATTTATCAAATAAACGATATATGAAGTTTACTTAAAAGAGTGTAAATGGTCATTCATTTAATCAACTTTCTTCTAGAATATATTTTAGTGTCGACGTTTTATTTTACTTTCTTTCTTGTATTTTATTGGTGCAGATTTTGTGGTTGGGTGCAACAGGTGTATGCAAAAGTCGGCAATCGCAAAAGTTACAGTAAAACTATTTGTTGGAGCACTGTAAACTGCGAGAGGGGACGATGAGAATGAAAAAACCTAGTCGCTTGCAACGTATTCTAGATAGAGCATGCATCCGCTTGTACAGCGATATTATTTTGGCGGTCGAGTGAGTTAAAGGTAGAATTGGTACTTCTCAGTCTCTCTATTCTTAACACATACGTTTTTTTTGCAGTAGTGCATGCATCAGGAAAAAGTTGCACAACTAACCTTTTTCTTGGTGCATTAAACACTATTTTTCGAAGATTGCGATTGCTCTTAGACGACCTTTCTTCAGACTTCAACTCCAACTTGTATACAGGTTACGCAAAGCATTTGCAATCTCGTAACTAGCGCCAACTGCCCTTACTAACCGAAAACTTTTGTTTATTTTGTTCCAGTGTCCTTGCCAAACCCCAGCGCGGCGCACTACCCGACCCTAATGAAGAACCTCGCGGTCATGTGGATAGCCAAGCAGCAACATCATCAGCAGCAGCAACAGCAGCAGCAGCAGCAACCATCGCCACAGCATCATCAGCTGCAACAAGTGCCTCAGCAGACTGGCGTGTTCCAGTACTATTGCGAGGCCTGTGGCAAGGGCTATCAGCATCGGGCAACGTTACTGCGGCACACGCGCCACGAGTGCGGCAAGGATCCCAAGTTCAAATGCCCCTACTGCGCCCACAGAACGAAGCAGAAGGGTAACCTCTACCAGCACATCCGCACCAATCATCCCGGCAAAGATGTGTTCTGTCAGACTGCCGAGGATGGCGAGTGATAGACAGTAGTTAATGACAGCTCGTTGTGACAATGGCGAATGTTATGTGATATGGTGATCGAATGTTTGATAGAATGTTTGACTAAACGAATGTCGTAGGGGATTCTGAAGATGCTGTGTTTTCGATTTTCTATTTCTATCGATTCTTTCTTGTCTTTTTTATTATTACAAATAGGAAATTAGATTATTCAACTGGTAATCAGCTCTAGCATCCCCTCACTATCTTGTTGCTAGTATAGCGGATTTCTAAGTATTGTGAAAATTTTGTACCAGATAGTATATAGTCTTTCCATTGTTCACATATAAATAATTTCATTGAAATGAAAGTTACGTTATGTGATATTTCATCATTTACAAATTCCATATATTATAGTTTATGGATTGTCGCGTCATTGTTAGTTACCATAGCAATTAGAAAGATGAAAGTATTACGAAGGATCACTGTGTTAAGAAGCATGCCTGAATAATGTTGAGTAGGTGACTTGGATATATTTTTGGTGCTTGATGCCTTCATGTCACATATCGTAGGCACGAAATGTGAGATGAATACCTAAAATTTATTCTGTCATCGGTCGATGCTGGAGTCAATACATAAACCCTTTGTTTTTCTGAAAAGCTATGGATTTTGAAAACGAGTTTGCACAAAGGTATATTGGTCACTTGCCGGGCTAATAGGCTGCAGTTCACGGATCTATTGTTAGTATTAAGTATTGAGATTATTAAATAACCACAATCAATTACTGCCTAAGTTACCTTACTCGAAATAAAAGCAGTATTTTTTATAATTTAGATGGATTTTCATAGGTTAGGAGAAAAATGTAATAGTTCCTAAGAAATGCATATTTTGCATTGATTATACCAGGACTTATTCTTCTTTTTTTATCGATTATCATAACTCTATACTCCCGTACTGGTGCTAATCAGCGTCGAGCATACGCTGTGCTTGCTAGTAAAGCACTTGTAAATGTTTATGGAGGTACTATATATACCGTTGAATCACCGAGAATCTACTGTTAATCAGAATTTTTTCTACAATTAACAATATCACCTAAATAAGAGTCAGCCTTTAATTTAATAGTCGAGTAGTTATATTATATTAAAGAGAAAAGAGTATTTATATTATGAGAATTGTAAAAGAAGAATGAGATTTAATATACTTGAAGAAATAATAAAGGTATAATATAAGTTTAAGATGCATTAGGTATCTTTCAAATACTCAGTGCTGTAAAATGAAGCCTTCCATTTACGAATCATATTTAAAGAAATAGTTGACTTTAAACCCATGTAAACATTGTTTATATGATGGAAAATTGCGAATTATTTACAATATATGTTTTAGAAATAATGTATTATAAACAAGTTTTTGACTTATTTATTATATTTATCAATGAAATATCAAACAAGTTGAAAAATCAGTGTGTAAATTTAGGAATACTAAAATTATGGTTTATTAAGATGAATTGTGTATTTTTGGTAACATGTTGTACTGCCAATATAATCAGATAATCTGACTGACTAATTTATTTTTCTGATTATATTGATTTCTTTGCTTCATTCTTGTATGTTACATCGACTTAGACGATTGCGTTTCGAAATGCTGTTACAAGTATTGAAGATCTCGTCATGCGTAAGCGTTGATTGAACGCCTCACAACTTGTTTGAGCCTTAAACATATGTACGTCAAGGCCATTACATGACACACTTTTTTAAATAAATCACATTAAAATACGAAGCCAAGAAGCTTTTAGAATGATTTCACGCTTGAAATTCCCATCATCGAAATGTTTGTCAATTAAAGTTCTCACACGCCCAAATATCAATGTGTATCGTCTTTATGGTGAATGGTAACCTGAAAGCAGCTTACATTTTAGCACATCAATGAATAGAATTTCCCACTGACACGCTATTATTTTCTTGTTTCAGACTTGCAGAGGATTCAATGGCACGGATCGAATTCAGCGCCTGGACGTTTTCAGTGCAATGCGTGCGGTAAGGTTTATCGATGGTATCGCAACTTGACGACACATCAAAGGCTCGAATGTGGCAAAGAGCCCAATATTTTCTGTCCTTATTGCCCGAGGCGAACGAAACACAAGAACAGCATGCGCTCACATATGAAGCGGATGCACAATGTTACGTTCTGATAATCATTTTTAGTGCCTTACTTATTCTTCGCCAGAATCACGTCTGATGAAGACAGTTTTTCGCAGTATTACAGAAAATACTATTGTTTTGCAGTGTTTATGAATTTATGGTTAAAGATATACGTTGTTATGATAATAAAAGACATTGTTGATTGGAACTTATTACGTAAATATTGGTAGCACTTAGACTTATTTGAGTAGCTATTAATGTTCAAGAATCAACCAAAAAGTATTTTAAAGATTTTATAATTACCTACTGATAGTTAATTTAATGAATCAAAATTATACTTCACAAGAAAATCATTTTTAACGCAATTTAATTGTGAATTATTAATATATTGTGAGAATAATTAATAAAGACTATTAAGATGTATCATTTATGAATTGATCATAATCCCTGTCCAATTCTCATTATAAATATTCTGGTGCTATTTACTAATTAATCTATTTGTTTTTTTTAGGTGGAACATACGTATCTGAAACCTTCTGCATATCTTTATTTGTTATAGTCACCAATTGCCTAGCAAATGAATCTTGCCAACATACAAGTTACTTCTTAAATTTTGTTCACAAATAAATTATTTAATAAAGATTACCCAACCTAATCATATACAGCATACTAAAATATTCTAAAACGAAAAACATGAATGCTACTATTTACTTAAAGAAATCCTTTAAATTTATTTGAGTTTGTCTAATTTTTTGATTGTTTTGGAAGAAACTGAATAAGATATTGCATCATGAGCATGGAATGAACGCATGTCAATCGATGTTTTTATTTATCTTTTTTAACCCGGCAACCTCTACGGGGGTAGAAACATTTATTTGACTGTGCATCCAAGTTACACAACAATGACAGCGCGGTATGCGTCAATTGACATCGATTAACAGTGCACCCACGCTCAGCAGAAATTTTCTCGTCAGTCATTTCGTTTGAGCTGCTGTGTGTTGTTTATTTTATCAAGATGACCCGTTGAAGCGCCAGCTTAACAGAACACACACTCGATATTTCCAACGACCGCATTGCCATAAAACTCTGCTCATCAACCTGCTATTTTGCTCACATCTCCCACCACCGACATACCATCTCCCCGTATATTGTCAACCATGCAACAAACTAATAGCGGACGAAATATCCGCGCCCCCCTTGCTCGCTTTTCCAGAGGCGCCGCTGTTCCCGATCGTCAGGCCGCGTCTGCACATCTGTCCGCGCTGCGGTCAGATGTACTCCTGGGCGTCGAATCTGCGCAAGCACCTCAAGATGGGCTGCGGCATGGTCACCTGCGAGACTCACTTCTCCTGCCAGTACTGCCCCTATCGCTCGCGCATCGAGGCCAGCTTCATCAAGCATCTGCTCTCCGTGCACAACATCAAATAGGACAGGCCAACCGGCGCCACGGCGCCGGAGGCGGCTCTCGCTTTGCTGCAGCATCTGCGCAACCCGGCCGCCAATAACCCCGTGCTGCTCTAAAGAATTGGAGGAGGCACGCGGGACCGTGGAACTTTTTCTGCCGCTTGCCCTGCGCGGTTATGATTGAGGGGCGAAGGTTCGAGACTTTTGGCGATGGTTTTGAGTGTATTTTGGCTACTTCAAAGTGGAGTCCTTATCGACAAAATTTTTCCATATACTGAGAAATCAGACTAAGGTGAAGGATTTCATTTTGAGGTGTTCAATGCTGATGATGATTGAAATTTTTCAAAGTGTTTTGAGTGTGGCTGGTGGTTTTGGTATTATCTTCTTATTGGAGGAGGAAAAAGAGCCGAGTGCAAAAATTGTGACGATGTAACGAGAAAAGGAGTGAACCAGCTGAAATTAGTTCGTAAATCCGGATAAATTGCCGGATTCAAAATGATGGTATACTAGTAGTACTGACCGTATCTACACTTATAATTCTTATATACAATATAAAAGTTATAAGTAATTGAAGTTCTTTATAGAAAGTTTATTCTGTCTGAAGTGGGCACGATTGAATGAAAATTATAAATTATACCTTTCGGGTTTTGAAAGGTGTATTTTTACTCTTACGTTATACATAATCTGATGATATTTAAGAAGAACTTCAATAAGATAACGCGATTGGATTATCTAGAGATGTATTTTATTCATAAGTTGTCTGTAGTAACTGCGAGGCATTTTTAAGAGAATTATTTTTGTGATTCATACTAGGTTTTTCGGAGCAAAAATACAAATTGGAAATGTGCATCTATGCTTTCCTTCACAACATGCTAAGACTGATTTGCTAGTCAATTTTTAATGTAATTATCGTTTCAAATCAATACCTTCTGATTTGAAGAATATGGGTAATGCTAGGTTTAGAAATTAGAAAGATTTCATATTTGACTTATTTACGAAGTATTAGTGACGGTGAATTATAATCTCATAAAAATACAAATTATTTGATATTTTTCAAAAATTAAGTGATTTACGTTAAGTATTAACGATAAACGAAGGTATAATGGTAATAAAATTAAACTCTTATTTTTGCTCCAAAAAATTAATATTTTTAGATTCTTTTTTGAAAGAAAAGATACAAAAGAAGATGACTTTAAAAAAAATTCTAAGAGGCTGAGTTTTAATTGCGCATTTTACTAGTCTTTAAGCTTTTAAACATTTACATAACTGTGTTTTACGAAAAACGTAGTTCTTATGTCAGTTTTTTATATTTTATTATCAGATTTTACGAAATGGCTTTTATATAGCTTTATAGATTATATAAGATTTAAATTTAACTTTATTCATTTTTACTTTATTGAAAAGAAATATATATATATTCTTCGATTTTTTATGTGAGAATAAAAACATTTTTTTCAATACTCGACCGTATGTCTGTCGAAAGGTGCAATTCTTACCGAGTGAAAAGAAAAACAGAAGAATCAAAGAGTACCGAGTACTGATAGATTATACAATAAGAAAGATGCGGATGGAAAATCTGATATTTATTTAAAACTGTGCCGATCAAGTCGAAGACTTAGTTTTTAAGGTTTCTCCAAGATTTGATAAAAGATGACGAAAAGGCCGGAGAAACGCTCGCTACGTAATAAGTATGAGTGTATTTGCGTACGCTAGAATGACTATATCGACGCACTGCAATAGTAAAACGATCGTAAGCTTATCACCTAGTTAAAGCCAAGACGGACTTTACACTTGAAGAAGTTTTTAATCCTGTTTAACCTCCTATAGGTAATTGTAAATTATAAAATCATTTTATTGAAAATATTCAGGTCAGTTGTCAATACTTTTTATTATCGTAGATATAGGAATTTTTATTTACAATAATAGTATGTTTATACGTAATTAAAGATGTATAACCAAAGACAGGTGTTGATGAAGTTTTAAGCTAGTCTATTCTATTCATGTTGTTTTTTATATACTTCTTACTATTAGTTACTCTTTCATATTGTATACATTTTAGTCATTAAATATTATTAATGTTATGTAACACCAAAGATAATCAAATGACAATTTTATAGGAGGTAAGCTTGAGATAAATTTTCTAAAGTTCTATATAAAATCTATATCGGAGTTGATGAAAGAAAAATGCCAGAATCAAAACGTTGAATTAGATTAAAAAATTTCTTTGAGTGTATCGTAAAAGCAAGCGAGCAGTCACTGTGAAAATCGTCTATGACGAGATTATGATGAGGAGTATGAAAAGAATGGAAAGGATGGAATTCGGGCGCAAATTTGCCGCGCTGTACGTGAAAGAAATTGCATATTTTTTGGTCGTCACTTTGCGGCTGCAATCACACGCGGAAAAACATTATTGAGAAAGTTGCATTGAAAATCCACGTATTGTTTTTTCGGTATCTCTCCCAGCTCCCCCCCTGAAATTTCATTGCCAAAATACCAATGACGAAGCAGATACCATTAGAAAATAGAAAAATATATTTTGTAAGGATATTAAACTAAGGGAAAGAAATAATTCTCGTTGGCGCAAAATGTTATACAATTTATGAAGATATCAGCAATTTATCGCCAATTTTTGGTGCAAATTTTACATTAATTTTTTTCCGTGCACTTTAAGCACGACGTAAGAAAGTTACTCTCGCGTTTCTTGCGACTATGAAAAAAAAGTTCCTCAGAAGCAAAATGAAAATAAGAAAAAAAGAAGAGATTAATGAAAAAGCCGTTAAAGTGAAGCCGTTAAATGAGATGATGAAAAAAAAAAATTATTATAAAGTAACAGCGTTGCCGAAGAATGTGAGGCGAAAAATAATGAAATTTTCGACGATGAAACAAAAAATCAATGATACAACAATACTTCTTTGTAGTTGCACTATTATATACATTTCGACAGAATATTTGGTAGAGCGTCGATATTTAGGTATACATAAGGAAAAAAAAAATAAAGGAAACTTGTTCGACGTATATTTGCATATCATGGACGAGCGAAGCGAAAAAAAAAAGATATTTGCATAGATTTTCGCGAATCTTGTGGCCCGCCGGAATTGTACTGTGAAAAAAATAAAAATGAGAGAAAGAGACAAAATCGAAATTAAAACGCGACGCTTTATTCAAAGGCAAAATCAAAAAAGCGCAAAAGGCTTGAGTTTTATGTAATTTTAATACCAGAATGAGTCAGTAATGAGGGGGTTTGATTTACAGTGACGACTATACATTGCAGCATGTAACCAGGTTTTGTTTTTTCTTCTGATTTTACACATAGCCGTAATACAACAATAACCAATAATGTTATACTTATTTACAGGATATAATACGCACCGTATGTCGTGCTTCAATTCGATTTGCGAAGATTTCTCAAATTCTCCGATCACATATCAACAGCGTAGTATTGTACTGATGTAATCCTCTTGCATAAACGTCTTCGCTCTTGCAAATCTACAAAAGAATTACTCTTAATCAAAGGCAATTAAGAGAAAAATATTTTTTCTCAATTTTTTTTTTCAGCTTTTATTATTTTTATCTTTCGTTAAACATCTATAAATCGAAATTTTTGTATTTTTATAAAAATCACTGAATTAAAATCTTTATTAATTTTGGGGATGGAGTAAATGAGGTTACATTCAAGTATGTAAGAAAAATTATGTCGACACTTTTGACAAAAACATTTTCAAAAATCGCTTTGATGTAAGATGATTTCTTTTGTAAAAAATATATTTGCAAGACAAACATAAAGGCGTTCCCCTGTCCCTCAGATAATTGCTGCTCGCATTCCTATATGCGATATGCGCAATGCACAATTTGTACACCTCTTTCATGTATTCTCGCATGTTTGACGTAACCGATAGCATGGTCGACTCGACAAGAGTCCCAATCTCTTAAGCATAACCATAAACATAAAAAAAATTGTGTGCAAAAAAAACCGAGTACTACGCAAGTAAGTGTCTATGTAACGCTGTTTCCCTTTACGAGTTTTTTCAATAAATACATGTAAATAAAAAGGGGTTCGTAAATTCATAATCACATCCAATCACAGTTTTGTTATGTTTAAGATTAAACTTCTTGGTATTTTTTTACTATATTTATATTTTAAATAAGAAAAGGATTTAATTATTTATTTTTTTTATTTTTGATAGCCACGAACTATTTTTAGTTTTATACTTTTTATATAGTAAGAACAATTTGTTATTATTGTTTTATATCATCATATCTTTAGTTATAAAAGTTAATTCATCAATTTGTTA
>JAPYZP010001763.1:0-21605 GCA_030522985.1 Torymus sinensis | reverse complement strand
AAAATGAAACTGATTAACTTGATCATGTTCATAACCTCAAAAAATAAAAAACAAATAGAGAAATAATACGCGCGAAGCGCGTTGAATGTAGCTAGTAATATTATAAAGTATAAAGTGAGTAACTTTTCGCGCTATAAAAATTAATATTTGTATTATATATTAGTAATTTCTTAAATTTAGTAATTTCAAACGACGGTTTTTGAAATTTCTTTCGAAAAAGATAATAAGGTTATGCTTTACGCCTTGAAACATTGTTTTTGACATCAAACAATTGATACAATCAAAATGACAATATCATTGTAATGACATATTGTGAGATATTTTACGATTGTCTGACAAAGAGAACAGTTGAAGTAATAAAATAATTGTCTGCCATTGTTGAAAATATTTAATACTGAAAATAAACTAGCTCTATTTTTGACATTTGAGTTTCTGTTACTGAAGTAGTGTAGTTGTGAATACTGTTCTAAAAGTAAAAGATTGTCTTAAAAATTTTCTAGCAACAAATAGAATTAAAAAAATTAAAAAGTCAAACATTATAAAATAGAATTATTTAATTTAATTTTTACTCCGCGGTACTACAATAAAAGCGATTTATTAATTAACATAAATATTTAATAAGAACAACCATGAATATTTTTAAATTAAGTTGTCAAGTAGATATCTTACTAATTACTATTTTGTTTATTATCAGATGTACGAATTGTAATGTAAGTATTAAAGTTTAGTTTATTAACCTATTTAATATAGTTAGAATATGTATATTATTCATGAAGTTAAAATTAAATTAATATCATTTTAAGGGCGCAGGTTTAAAACCTTATTTTGAAGATATAAATCTAGAATTTATAAATTACACATACATTGAAAAAGATACTTCTGATATTACAATAAACTACAAACCTGACGGGAAAAATAGTTTTAATATACATATTGTTTTAATTGAGGATATACCAAAAGATGTCTACGTAAGTACATATTTATTGAATTTTTCATTATTAATTTAAAATGTAATATGTTTATCTCTTACGCTGAAAGATAAAAATGGATGTATCATCCCGCGCTTTTGGTCATTATGTTCCTACTGGATTGGCATTCGATTCTAAACTATGCAGCGACGGTTATTCGAAGATTTTTTACGATACGCTAATAAAACCATTCGGCATAGACGGTTGCCCTCCACCAAAAGTAATTTACTTCTTAAATGACATACTATTAATTTAGCATTTTATGAATTTGTATTTTTTTTCTATAGGGCACATATGAAATTGAAGACTTTTCTCCTGACATTCCAGAAGTATCTGTTCCATTAATACCAGGGAATCATCTTCTGGTAGATACTATCATGTATGCAGGGAATATAAAGATACTTCATCTTAAAGGGATGGTTGTTCTATAAGAAACATTTCAGTAGCAAATTTTTTGTGACATATTTTATGAGTAAAAAAATATAGAAATAAATATATTAGTTATATATAATATTTGTCAACTGTATGTAATACATTTTATTTTAGAATGCAAGATCTATCCTTATTTTCAAACACCATCTAAGTAATTAATTAACGCGAAGAGCACGTGATTAAAAGGAACTGAAAGAAGCCCAAAAGGGTGAGTGGCCGGACAGATCCATGCGACAATTTCATTCAAATATACATATATATACACATACAGAACGAGAAGGAGAGACTGCGACGCTCACGGCTCGGAGGGTCGGCACAGAGGAACTAGCCGGCGCGCCGACCTTCTTCGAGCTTTCGCGTCGCGCGGAAGACGGAGAAACGGGACTTAACGAATGGAGAAGTTCATTAAAAGCGAAACGACGTTAGCCAACCTAAAATTACCTTCTCCCCGATTTCAGCTGTAGCGCCCAGCTTCCAGCACCTATCATCGTCCATGCTCGCGCGGACGCCGAGCTTTTGCTTATCGCATATTTCTTTTTCTGGGTCTCTTTTCCTCGTAGATTTTTTCTCCAACTTCTGACGCTAGCTATTGAGCCCGAGCGCTTAGGTATTTTTATCGTTTCACAAGCGCGCGCTTCTTGAGTCGTTATCTTTTTATCTGATTACGAGACTTTGCCGATCGTTGGTTTGTCCGCATAATCGGAAGTATTAGGGGAGGGAAAAGATACACATTACAAGGTGACATTATATTTTCGTGATTGAGTGATTTATTATAGATTCAGTTCAGTTCAATTAGAATAAGGGAATAAATGTGGGAACTTGTATATCGGTCATCTTTTTTAACTTATCTTTTTATTATCATATTAAATTGTATTATATTATAATCATAAGATTAGAAATTTTCTTAGATTTTATATATTTTTATGTGATTATAACTTTTAATTTTAAAAGTTTTCCTGGTAAGTAAGAAAAAATGACAATAATGTGTAACAAATTCAAATAATGTTAAAAAATTGAGGTCGACTTAAAAAGTAACTTTCAGTTTAAGTATACAATAAACAGTTGTTTACATATCGAATGTTTCTAACGACATTGTAAAAAATTTCAGTATTTTTCCATCACGCATAATACGGTAAACTCCCTATTTTATACTCGTTACCTCGCAAAAAACGCGAGCTTATTCAGCACCTCATATTCCGCTTATCCTCGAGCACTTTCTCATTTAACGCGTCACTCCCTTCCTAAACCCTTTTGCGCCGTCCTCCTTGACTTTTTGCCTCTCCCGTGCACGCGCGCGTGCGAGCGTCGCGTAGGAATCCAGGCGGCAAAACGAGAAAAAGGCAACGACGACGAGCGAGCGTAGACGCGCCGATAGGAAATAGATCTTCGGCAAATTGGAAAAAGCTCAGGCCATCTCCTCTCGGGAGATTGTCTTCCCTCGGAGTAGGCTACGTCCGACTACGACGAGGACGACGACGACGCCTTGTGCTCCGCTGAGACGAGTCCCTAATAGAAATCCACTCAGCGACTATGAATTGCCTACCTGATTATTCTGAAATTTCATTATTAGCGCTGCGCGGCGCCCCAGAAGAAGTGCGCGAGCGCGAACGATGAGGGAAATCGGGAAGTGAATGATGCATTAATCGCCGGCGATTGGGAACGCGGTTTTGCCTTAAATAGGATTCAATTTCTGCTTTTGCTCTCGTAGAATAAGGCTATGGGACGCGAATGCTGCTGCTGATGCTGCTGATGCTGGTAGTGCAATCGGAAAGTAGCCTCTATTTGATTTCACGGAAAATCGAAGGATTTGCCAAAGGCTTAAATGGCTTTTATGGCGAAGGACGAGGTTTCTACTCTGCCTTATTGCATTGGTTGATGCCGTAATCTTATTTTTTGTTCTGAGAAATTCATTTAGGTTGCCGAGAAAATGTTTTAATTTTACGATTAGGGACTTTTTTCGTTGTAAAATGTAAGTTCATGATTTTAATGTAGAATATAAGTTAATCGTGAGGAACAGCCAAGTATTTTCGAGTTTTTCATCAGTGGTATTATCGATTCATTAATTAAAAAAAATTAATTGTTAAAAAAATTATAGATAGACATATTTTATTCTAGTGTTATCATAGCATTTTATTACATTTTGCATCATTGCGATGTAATTTAGAATGTTTATCGCGATCGCACTTTTCATAAAAGTACTCGAACAAAATAAACTTATCAAGTGATAGTGGAATAATAAAAATTACGACTTATCAGGAGGCACGTCGCTGAACTTTCTTAAAACTTTCATTATGTAAATACTTTATTTATGATAAAGTTTGCCATATATTTGTTTCAAAAGTCTGTAATATGCCATATGTATTCGTAATCACAACAGCATAGCAATTTGGTTGGAAGTCAACCTAGTGTAAATTTTCGAAATTAAAATGGCGATTCATTTTGTAGATATATCATATTAAGCCTCATATACGCAATATATTTTGCGTATTTTGAAGGGTTTTATTTGACCCTGCTTCATTGACTTTTGCATGTAGTGACTAGTGGCGCTACTTGTCGCTTGACAGGAATAATAGTAAGTATATTAGTGTACCTATGGGATAATATTCATCTACTGGTATTAACATAATTCTTTATAAGTATATAAGATCATAAGATACAGGGCCGTCTACCTTATCGCCTCTGCACCTAAGAAATTTATATATTCTTATTTTTATTCGAATAAGTTAATAAAATTTTTTTTATTATAATATAAAGAAATTATATTATAAAATTTTTCTTTTCATGCTAAGAGATGTTTATATAGGAAATACCTAATTTAATAAATAAAAATTGAAGTTTATCATGGATTATAATAAGAGTGAATTAAACCTTCTAATTATAAAGTATAATCGAGTTAATGATAAATATGTGTACTTACTCCAGTAAATTTAATCAATGTATTCACAAATGTTTTCAAAATTAAAATGAAATTAGTAATGTTTACTCAACAAAAGTATGTTGCTTTCACAAATAATCCTTACGTCAGCCTCATGATAAGCAGTTCTTGCAGGTTTGTAAAAAGTGAGCGTTTGACAGCCAATTAATTACTGTCTAATACAAGTAAAGAAAGTGTGACTTTAGCGAATTATTTCATCAGTTAACTTGAGTTGCGTAAAGCACAAGAGATTCTTCTCAAAACTGTTTATCGCGTCGTACAATGTCTTATCCCTTATAAACGTAAGACCACTATTTTTTTTTTGCGAAAAAATAAACATTTCTCTATCGCTACGAGCAAACTCTGCTGATGAAATATGGCTGTTTATCATAATAAGATTCAATAATCTCTAATGGCATATGAAAGAGTTGGGGATGATTGCAGATAAAGAAAATGATTTTTTTTTTCAAAGACATATTTATATCAACTAATTATTTTTTTATGTTTTTAAAATTTGAATTATTTTAATATTTTTTAGGATTTATTAAATAAGAAACATCATATAAAAGTTTTTTTTACAATAAAAACAAATCTTAGGAAAAATTTATAAAAAAACTTTGTTTAGTCTTGCATAAAACAATGACCTACTAAGTGTTTGTGAGCAACTCTGAACAACGTTTTGCGAATTTAATCAGACACACAAAAACCGCTTCTAATTGATTGGCATGTATAGTTTCCTCTAAATTAATTTACCGTTCCTATGTATGGTATAAATATAAAATAAAATATGTTGTAAATATAAAATATATTTATGAATTATAGTGTTTTTTTCAATGATTTTATAAAATTTCTTATTAGCTGACACGTACATTATTTCATACAAAATAATTAAGAAGTATATAATTAAGAATTTTTACTATAAAAAAAAATTGAAAAGCTTGAGTTTTCTTTCAATATGAAAATCTAGTGCGCCTACATTATAACGCAATAGACATTGATTTCACTATAACATATTTTGGTAGGGGAGAGCGGGGCAAGCCGACACAATTTTTAGATTTCTTATTCGAATTAATACTGTAATTATTTTTTATTATATCTAATGTATATATTCAAAAGTTTTTCTTATGGAGAATCTATAGTGACTTATACGGAACGTCTATAACGCTTTGTTTAATTGTTCTAAATGTTTATTTTAGTTCGTAAAGTGTGTTTCCAATTTCCCCAATTGCGGGGAAAGTAGATAAAAGGTAGATTTTAGATGAAAATACATAAACAACTCTATAAACCATATAGCAGTACTTTATAAACTTAATGTACATTATATTACGTGTTTAACACTTTAGTTATGTGTTTCTGTACTTTTCACTTTTTTATCTAAAGATTCTCAAGAATTTCTTACAGGACAATCGTTTGAAGAGTCTTCATCGTCCTCTATAACATATACTATTAATTATTTGTTTCTATTTTACCTTCATACAATAAATAAACTTTAAACAAAATTTAGAAATTTTACTCTGGGTATATGAAAATAAAAAACCTCACATAAATTCTGACTGTCAATAGTTTAATCTTTCAGACTCTCTCAAATTAATCGTCACTCCATGTACACTTGTCTATGAGTCGCGGCGCAATACCGTGTTCCTATCTTTAAAAAATGATGAATTTGTTATGATATCAATTTATTCGCGATTTGGTTGGTGGGAGTAATGTGTTGCTAGGTTACGAAAACAAAAGTGGGGCGAAGGTTTGTTAAAATTATAGCGCGCGAAACGCGCTTAGAGATGACTATAATTACAATATGTTATCGATGTGTCAACTTACCTACCTGCACAACGTGCCCCGTTCTCCCCTACGATAACAATTATAATTTTGTGAAAATTATTCTATCAATTTCCATACTCACCATGAGAATTATAAGTAGGGAACCTATAACTTGAGCACACGTATTGCTTCCAACTCTTTTCAAATAAACGTGAAAGAGAAAAAATATAATAAAAAAAAAAAAAAAAATACAATAAAAAAAAAGAAAAAAACAAAAAAAAAAAAAAAAAAAGAAAAAAAAAAAAAAAAAAAAAAAAAAAAAAAGAAACTCTTTTCCCCACTCGTCTCGCACTTACCCTTTCGCTTCAACTTTGCGCCTCTCTAGACCCTCGCACACGCACGCACAAGGCATTCAATCGAGTGCATATAAGTGCGCGCTCACAACGGCATTATAACGCTCGGCGCATCGGCGCGTATACATCGCATATATATGATATATAGCTATATATACACGCACAACACGTCCTTCGCCGACCATTAACAGGTTTCTCCACTGAAAAAAGGAAAAGAGAAGCGACAATGGGGCCGAGCGAGAGAGAATCTCGCGGTATGCCCTCGAGATTAGCCCTGTAAGGATAAAGGCACACGGTGGTGTAGGTACTTGTATGCCGCGCGTCGAAAAAATGGAAAGGCGTGAACGTGCGCTTAACGCAGCGCGCGCTATAAGTACAACGTGTGTATACTCTCGGGACAATCCGAGACGCTTCTCTCTCTCTCTCTCTCTCTCTCTCTTTCGCACCCTCGTTGTGTTGTGTTCGTCTTCCCTCCATTGAGGCGCTTACGCGCGACGGGCCTCCTAATTGGGTGGGCCACATGCTGCGTCTATTTTGCGCCCGGTGTCAAAATACTGTTTTTTCTTCTCTTTCTCTCTCCCTCTGTCGCTTCGCGCACGCTCGTTCCCTCCTTTCTTCGGGCGCGCGTACTCGCGAAAGAGGATGAGAGGAGAGAGGAGGCGAGAGAATATAAGGGGCGGCCAATCACGCGCACGCGCGCGCCAGCGAACGGACGGACGAGCGCGAGGAGGTTTAATGGCTGCGAGAGACCGGAGGATATTTGAAGATTAAATTTGATTCGTTAGAGCTCGTTTGCGGTTCTTGCGCTCCTTTCACGCGGTGTACGCGCACGTGTGTGTGTGTGTGTACTTGCATGAGAGTGCGAGGGTTTGAAATTGTTCTTAATGTGGTTAAAGGTGCTTTAATGCTTCGCCGGGATAAAGGTGTACGGTGAAAAAAGTGTGAATAAGCGCGGTTTAGTAGGGGATAGATTCTATCAAGATTTTTTTTTTTCACAAACTTCTAATTTTATTGACATATTACGAAATAATGGAAACTACCAGATTCTTTTTTTGTAAATAAAATAACGAAATGAGTATATTCAAGTTTCGACTACGAGGTATAATTCATTTATGCCTATTAGAAAATTAATGAATCTTTGATTGATTTCGTTCATTAAATAATTTTTATATAGACATTATAAGTTCAAAAAGAAATGAAATTTTTACCAATAACTTTTTGTTATAAAAGCATTGCTATCAATATATATTATACTTGCATGCAAGTTCTCATCATTAGGGAAATAAAATCTACCCTAAAATAACGAAATAACAAAAATCAAGAAGAATATCCAACTTACAAGAGACACGAGTCATCTCATAACACGGATTCACGGAAACCGTGCACCTCAAAGCGCGCGTCACACCGGGAATAAGCCTTACAATGGGAAATCGTCTCGTTTTGCTGCTACACTTATACTGCAGGCGCAACAAAAACCGGACGCAGAGTGCATCATCTCTGCTTCCTCCCTTACGCGCACAAATCGTTCGCGCACGACTGAGCCCCAGTATATAGCCTCTTGTCTCGTATGTCATCCGATTCTTCATGGAATATTCCGTGTCCATCGCGCGCCGTGTGAATGAGCAGCCAAAATATTTGTCGAGCTTTTGTCGCGCGCAGCGGCTCACAACACGACTTTGCGCGCGCTCGCGCGCGAGAGGGCCTTTTCAAGGATCGATTGTCCGCGACAATGGGATACGTCGAAAGAGGAGGAGGAGGATTTTTGGCTCGTATGAAAACATTTGCTACTGGTAATTTTGGGATCTTGGAATTGATCTGATCGGTTTCACGTGAATTTCGAGTAGTTATGGAGCTAGGGAAAAAATCCCTCATACAAATTTTGTATAGTTCTATATGACAAGAATTATTTTCAGGAAATACTCCATAGTGTTACTGTGTTACGTAATTAGTACCAAAAAATAATTTTGGATACTTGTAGTCATAATAACAATTTTGAGGTTCTTGATTAACGGAGGATATGACGAAATTAAAATTGATTTCATATGCCAATCGTATAATTCACACCGAGGATTTAATCTTGTAGGCTGATGTAATGAAATCAAAAGTTTGAGTGGGAGCTTGATTAGGAGCTTCCATTAGGCTGTTTAATGGAAATTTTAAGAGAATCGACAAAAACGTTATCTACTTCCTGCTACAAACTCAATCAAACGATTAATCATAACTAAAGAATACAAATATCATTATCCAATATAATATTTTGCAAAATATTATATTGGATACAAAGATATTGTAATAAGTTATTTTACAGTGCGAGTACAACAACAAAATAAATGAAAAATCATATCGTGAGAAAAATTTCCAAAGACGAAACGAGTGGCGGAAATGAGTCAATGGAGGCTTTACTACCTTCGGAGCGAAACGTATTTAGCCGCACCTTTTCCAACTTCAACGCTCGGCTAACGCAATTACGTCGAAGGCTCGATAATTGCTGATAATTCGGGCGAACCTCGTTAAGACGCTCATCAAGACCGAAGAGCGAAATGCTTTCATTTAATTATTTCTCGATTTCGATAACGCGACGCCGACCTTTTCGCCTGACACCTCCGCATCTCGATCTTGGCAGCTTCCATAACGAGTCCACCGGCGGAGGTTAGCAGCAGGAGGGGGAGTGGTTCTGTTAAAAAAATAGACGAATCGTGCTCGGGTCATCGAAATTAATAGTAATTATGGTAATTAGATTATATAAAAAGTTCATGGTTTTGTATAAGAAATTCATAAACAAATATTTTTAAAATCAACATTTTAACAGCAGAAAGGGATTCTCCTCTCATAAATTCTTCTACAAAATTTTAATTTGAATTCATTTAAATGTAATTGCATTTAGTAATCTTTTGAACCGACGTAACTATTTTCAGAATACATATTTTATAGAAAGCAGTCATCATTCTTCCTATAGACGATAAATAATCTCATTTAATTAAAATTTTCTATACTTTTTCATCATCCAGTCGCTTTTCTGCTGTAACCACCGCACGTAATTGATAAGACATTTCTATTTCTCATTATCGCTGTACAGTGTTTATTTACTCGTGATGGAAACGTGCTCTCTCGCATATGATTATAGAATCAAAGAAGAAGCGCGCGCATCGAATGGGAACATCTCTACAAAAAATTCGCTATTTAACCGTCTACAGAGATTACATTCGAATAGAGACGGCCTTGAAAATCCGCAGATGTATTTATACGGTCAAGAGATCATCATCGCCTCATCGTACAAGGAAACGCGCGCTGTTTTTTTTTCAGCGTGCCTGCGCGCGTCATTCTTGTCTCTCGCTAACGAGAGGTGATAATCCGCACGTGCGCACTCGGTGGGGCGCGTCGAATAGCCACAAAAAATCCGATTAGGTGTCGCGTAATCTCGCTCGGAAGGTTTGCGCTCGAATCTCGCGTGCCTTGATTAGGCTATCGACTGTCGTCGGCCCCTTTATGCTTGGCATTGTTATTCCGCTTATTTGCTTGCGTTATGCTGTTCATCATTTTGCATATACGATAATTTATCTGTCCTGTATAATAATAAGCGTTGTTAATCTATTGTTGAGGCTTAGTAAGATGTCTGAGAGAAAATGTTAATCAGTTTACTGTATATGTAACAAGACAATCAACATTTTTATTGGTACCGTATACATGATATTATAAAATGAGAATTCTATATTATAGTTTCAATTATTTCTTATCTTAGGAAAATATACGCGTCATAACTAAAAATAAAAAACCTTTGCTTTGAGAAAGCGACAGATTTCTGAGACGAAATTATTTTAAAATAGTGTTTTGAGTATCAGAGCCATCAACAAAATATGTATTTTGAATATGTATTAAAGTCAAAACCCAATTCTTTGGATTTTTAGTTTGTCTCTAGACGTATATCAGCTCAGTATGTGATTTTCATCTTCTATAGGCAAACATCTTAGTCTTATTAAAGTTTAGCATGATAGTTACAAATTGAGTAAGCAAAATTCATGAAGCATCATGTAAATTTAGATCTACAGATTTGTTATAGTAATCAAATTAGTTTGTATATTTAACCGTACAATTTATAAGAAATAGGTTCATTTCGCTTTACTATGTTATACTCTACATACCAGTATTCTTGAATAAAAGAGTATTGCTCAAAACAAAGCTTTTTCACTATTATTTGACAATGAAGTAAAAAATCTACAGTTTACTCTTTTAAAAGTGATACATCTTCAATAATTTTTTTATTTATCACAAGTACTGTAAAAATATCGAAACACCTATCGAGAAATTAATCATGTTTGCAAATTCGTATCTATTTAAAAAAAGTCACCGATAAGAAATCTCTTTTAAAAATCTTAAGATTTCATATAAAGTTTAAAAAAAATCAATTCGATTTTTATTTTTTCATAAAGTTATTTAAATTTGTCAGAACAAAGCATCATGTTATATAACTATATTGTTATATAAAGGACGAGATGTTATTCTTTTAACCACTCAACATTTACTGACGTTTGAAATTGAAATCAGAGGTTAAATGGAATGTCCGGAATCCCGTCAATATAAATTACCCCATTACAAAACTTAAAATTTATGGTGCATTTCATATATTATTTAATAAAATTAAGAAAAAGTATTACTTCTTCTGTAGAATACTAAACGGTATTCGTTAAAAAATGCACAGTTTCTTCTTTGCGGTCCTATAAAGTGCATAATTGCAACTATACTACAATCTGCAAAAATAAAAAGAAACTTTTCAAGCGTCAAACTTGCAAGTGCTGACGACTCGACATTCTCAATTAACCCTTCACTTATTTTTGCTCTCCAAGCCGCCTCGCATTGCCAGCAAAAAACACCGAGACACTGTGTGCTAGCGCGATGAGTTAAATACTCCTCTCAGTCTCTCCTCTGTCTCGCCTTCTCAGCTCCTCTCTCTCTCTCTCTCTCTCTCTCTCTCTCTCTCTCTCTCTCGCAGCGCGGAAGCGCACACTCGCTCGACCCGCAGCTATGTAGCGCTTTCGCGAGCCCCCGGTCTTATTCTCCCGGCCTAATCAGATTGCGCGCCGCTCTCCAAGACGCGAGATAAGGTCCAATTACGAGTAATTGCGTAAAGACGTCACTCGGCTAAGAGGATTTCTGGCTGTTTCCGTGCGCGCGCGGCCGTACAGTGCCATTGTGCGCGCGTGCAGCCGGCCAATCCGCGCGCGCGCTTCTTCCCCATTAAAATGCGACACGGAGGAGGAGGGCGAGTCGGGAGGGTTGCCCCTGCGTAGGGGGGTAGCCTCATCAGAATTGAGAGCGTCGGTTTCACGCGCTGGGTCAAAGAGAATGATTGCATTTTTGTGTAACGTTAAAGCTTATATACCACTCGAACCTCAATATCTTTGATATGATTTTTCGACGCTCGTGGTATAAAATACGGCTCGAAACTAGTAAGCAAGTAAATTATTTACCTCACGTGACTTTTTTCGCTCGAACGAGTTCGACACATCCCTGGTGGAAATCCAAAACATTTTATGACGAATAACTGACCATTTATATTAGAAATGGCTATAAAATGGAAATTTCTCTTGCCCAGTTTCTAGTTTGTCATTGAAAGTATGAGATATAATTTTGATACTATACAATAACCATAATTATCCAAGCTAAAAGGAGCATTGAAATGTAGTAATGGATATTAACACTTTATCATTAACGTCTTTTTTTTTATTTGTCAATGGTGTATTATAATAGATACGTCAAGAAGAATGAAGTAAAACGCACTTCATAACGCGGTTAATTAAAGTAATCTTTATACTGTTGTCAAGTGGCGATGAGATAAGAATAAAATTACATGGTGTTATTTGTCGAAGTAGCTGATGAGTTATTTTTTCACAGCACTCATTAGCCTGCATGTTTGGTATTCATAATTTTGCAAATAAGGTAACTTGGGATAATTTTGCCACCATAACATAAGAAAATTTATTGCTGTAATTTTGAACTCATAGCCTTTCATGAAATCGGTATAAATTCTACACGGGACCAATTTTTCTAGTTGTTTTCGGGAATCTCAATTTTTTTTACACATTTGCACAAAAAATCACGATTTTTTTCTGACTTTTTTTTATTAAACTATTGATTTCGTAAAGAAAAAAGGACTTTTTCATACTAAAAACGATTCAAAACGCGTTATAGGATCGTATACTGAAAAAAATCCAGGTGGTTAAAAAAACAAAGTTCTTTCAATGCTTTGGGACAAAATTGTAAGACAGGCTTCAGAGGATATTAATTCTACTAACAAGAAAAAAATAAGAATGCCCCAAATGTGATATTGACTTTATAGAGTGCAAAAGTATAATAAAATGTGCATTTTAGTCAAATTAGGTGACACGTTACCTAATTCGGCCTCGTACTGAAAAAATAGTACAAGGAAACTTATAAACTCTAAAAATAAATGATATCAATATTTATAAATATATGAGTATTTCTCTGGAACTTTTAACTTTCGAAATTTAAAAATTCAATGTTGAGGCACATTTATAAAACTCATCTTTTTCTGTTTTAAATACCCCAAGTAACAATAAAAAGGGTCTGCTCTTCATTTTTAAACATAGTTTTTTAATATTGTATGCTTATGCACGTACGAATAAGCGTGAGCGAATGAATGTAAAACTGCCTTACAATCACTTTCTTTTTTTATTTTTTTTTTAAATAAAT
This sequence comes from Torymus sinensis, assembly GCA_030522985.1. Classification (NCBI taxonomy): domain Eukaryota; kingdom Metazoa; phylum Arthropoda; class Insecta; order Hymenoptera; family Torymidae; genus Torymus; species Torymus sinensis. Next base: position 8,469 of record JAPYZP010001763.1, on the reverse strand, counting down.
CCGAATTTCGTTAGACACCTCGTGAATTAGTTCAAGAAAAAGTATGTACCAAAAAATGATTATTTTTTAGGCCAGGGGCGCATTGATACGGTGTTCTTTAGTAGATCATAATTCACATTCCACAAGAGGCACACTTATAACAAAGTCACATTTTGTTCGTCTTCTTAAGACGAGTATTTTACGCCCCAGAAAATTTAAAGTATAAGAATTTCAAGGAAAAGACCTCACCTTTCGGTCCGTATCACTTTCAATTGGATATTTGATCTTCTATTTCATCTATAAACGTGTTTTTGACTTTATAAAAGGGCGACTCGCTAAAAATTGAAAATAGAAACTTACATAAAACTGTATTGATTATTCTCTAATAATTACGATTTATAAGGTATATTTTTCATATTTTGAAGCTGGCGACATTGGTTATTTAAGCTTTCGGGTAAGTGGAGAATAGAGAACTAGAAAAATGGCCGAATTTCCTCGAGTTACCTTTTTAGTTAAATAAATTTTCTATATAAAACGTTTCCTGGGTAAGAATTATAATTGTCAATATTCATTTCTAAAAACATTTAATAAATTAACTAATTTCATAATATACAGATTAATAATTAATGCATTCTAGATTAAAATACAAAGTAGCCTAGATTAACATTCGTCTTAAATACTTTTACCCTTAAAAAAATAAAAAAACATCACCAGCTTATCAAACAACTTAACTTCGGCATCAAAACGCGATTTTCGAACGAAACCTCGCCTCAACCCATGTCGGCCGCGCGTGCAAGTCACTCTTTAGCGCGCGCGTGTTACATGGAGAAAAGGGGGCAAAAAGCGACGCTCGGCGAAAGCCCGCGAGAAATCCGATAAGGCAAAGGAGCGCGCAAAGATTTTCCGCTGCAGACGCCGCGGTCGTATGCACGCGCGAGAAAGAGTGTCGGACGATTAAATTAGTTTGCCCGGTGAAAATTGAAAAATTCCTTAAAGCGAGGCAGGGGCTTTTCGGCCGTACGTATAGAGAGGGAGAGCGAGGGAGAGTGAGAGAGAGAGAGTGAGGTTGAAGGAAAGAGGAGCGAGACAGAAGAAAAAACGACACACGCGTATGCGCGCGCGGAGCGAGTAGAAAGAAGTTTGCGCGGCGCGCCGCGAAAACTCGTTTAGCGAGATGAAAGGCCGACTAACGACTTATTTTCGATAAGGAAAAGTTAAGGCTCTTTTCGCCCCTACCTGCACTGCGAGCGACGCCCCGCGCGCTTCTTTTTTCGAGGTCTGAACCCTCGGCGTGGAGAGAAACCTGGGAAGTCGTTTTTAGTGTTTTTCTTGCGTGCTATTTTATTTATGTAAATGTTAGTTGCTGAAAAAACAACAGTTTTGTGAATGTAATTTAATGTGATAGAAATTTTAGACGGCAAGATTGATAAGGAAATTATATATATCATAAGCACAATGCTTTCATTTTAAGACAGAAACATATACAATTATATACACATATTTAATAAATACGTGATATAGATATGCTTATTCAGCTATAAAAGTATAATTACCTTAGCATAGTGTCTTGATATAAATCAATATTTATATCCTCTGTAACTATAACGAAAACATCTTACTTACAATTAGACAAGGAGACCTTCTCACCGTTGGATCATAGATTTGACTAAAACTTCAGGATGTTATTTTTTTAGCCAAAAAATTAACTCCTGTTTTAGAACTTTTAGAACTTTGTAAATCATGGGCCCTGAGGACACAGATAGACCTATTTTATGAAATATCTAGGGGACATAGACCTAAAAAAGTTGATATCAAGACCTAAATATGTCATAATAACCATCATACAAAAATAAACATAAAGTAGATAAACAAGCTTTAATTTTTAACTTTGATTAGTTTAAAAATATTGATTCCCAAGAAATTTATATAAGCAATCAAAGATAACGTAAGAAAATGATTAAAAATTTTCCTTGTTATTAAACGATTTGATGGGGGATATATGTTTAACCTTTAGTCCGGGCGTTGGTGACAACTCAGTGTTTCAGCTTATTTTATGATTTTGGTGCTCTGAATCGACATTTCTTGGTTACAGAGCTCGAAACTCGTCTGTTTGTTAGTTATAAACGAATTACTGATTTACAATAAAAAAATTTCGTTACATTTTTTAAGGTATTTTTGAATCGAAAATGTGCTTATAAGTTCTTTCGTAAAACGCATACTTTTTGAGTTAAAAATCGATAAAATTTTCACAAAATGCGATTTTTTGTGATTTTATTCCTGTTTACTCTTATGAAATATGAAACGTCAATGGTTTTAAACTCAAAAAGTATGCGTTTTACGCATACTCAACACTTTCGATTCAAAAATACCTACAAAAAACGTACGCCATCATTTTAATTTGCAAAAAACGATTTTCGTTTATTGCAAATCAGTAATTTGTTTATTTAAAACAAAAAACTGACAGGTTTCGAGCTCTGTGACCAAGAAATTTCAATTTAGAGCTCCGGAAAACACAATAGGCTTATTTTAATAAGCCCAGTTACTGAGAGGACCTGAAAATTTACAGATGTCACCAGCGCCCGGAATACTTTTTCATATATGAGCGTATACGCTATCTTTGATTACTTATAACTTTCTGTGGAATCGATATTTTTAAGCAAATCGAAGCTTATTTTCAAAGTTTATTTTCATATGATTATTCTGACACTTTTAACTGTCAACTTATTAAACTGTTTGTAGACACCTACGTCTCCCACATATTTCGAAAAACTGCTGTATCTTTATCCATAGAGACCCATCCCGGTAGACAAAGTCCTAAACAGGGTTAAATTTTTTGGATCATAAAATAGCATTCTGAAGTTTTCACCAAATCCATGATACGGAGATGAGAAACTCTCCTTGTTAGTTCAATCCCAATCAGATTCAACCTGAAGTTCAACAATTCTGACGTTGTTTACTATCAAAAGAAAAACTTGTTAATAGAAGTTCAACAATAACTACAAACATTTATGTATATCTACGAGCTTCTGTAAAATCTAAAATTTAAGAATCACAAAATTGTTCAGTAATCCGGCCTACTACACCAAAATTGATATTGCAGATAAAACAAATTCTTTTTAATAATTGAGTATACCAAACTTTGAGCGATTAAAATAGTGATCGCTGGTTAACACACGAATGAACCTGTAATAAAGCCCTAAAACAACATTCCCGGTTCATAACATCTCTGAGCACATTGCGCTATCATCCCTCAAAACAACTCCGCACCCCTCGCGTGCAAACGATTCTTTGCTCAAAGAGCCAGAACAAAAGAACTTAATAGTCCCCCTTCGAGTAGTATAAACCCTGTCGGCGATGTCCCGTCATCCGTGTAACGCCGAAACGCAAACCTGCAGTGGCCCCGCGTTCCGCAATCTTGGAGGAAAATTCGAAACCCGAGATATTGGAGGGATAAAAAAAGGCACATTCGGCGATGACCGCAGCACGGAAAGATGCCGTCGACAGGTCGGGCGTAAAATCAATGAAAAGTCAATTGCTCCGCTATATTATCTCCCCATCTCTCTATTTCTCTCCCTCTCTTCATCATCTCGCCCCCGCGGCATCTCGTTTCGCAATATTTATTCGCTCCGCGGGAAGACTCGCGTCTAATGGGCGAGCGATTGTTCGAGCGCGCGCGCGCGCACAGTTCTGCCCCTCTCTCCTCGAGGGGTTTATATTGGATTTGCCGCGGGTCGCTCGCGCCGAAAGAGCCGCCCGGTCATTTGGCTTGACTTCATAAGTCATTAGAATCAAACCCCGACGGGCGGCCGAGTTTTAGGGCGCGCTTCTATGTACGTATACGTCGTACGCGCGCGCACGACGGAGGAGCAGTAACCAAATTACATCAATCCCATTTCACGTCGTTTTCACCAGGGCGCGATTGAGTTCGCCCGGGCAACTGTTTGCGCTCGTCTGTCGCTTATGTGTGTATACGCGCCGTAAGTCGTTTTGCGGCACGGTTTGAGGCACTTTTAGCGGGGATAGAACGGATTTCAGGCGATTTACTACGTGGGTGGGCTTCGTGTAACGGGATTGGTGATTTAGGATTATGATCCTACAAAAACGATCTTTTGTTGCTTTTCCTTGGAGTCTTATACATCTTTTATGCAATGGTACATTTATCTAAAATATATAGTTGAAAATAGCATAAGGTTATGAAGCTATAATTTTATGCAGTTGTACAGAATATATTTGTTTATACAATAAAATTCCGTCATGAATTCATAAATGTTAGATATTTGTTTTGACACCGAATAAAGTAAGGAGCATTAATGTTTGAATTCTGTTAGTTTTAGAATGTTATCTTCTATTGTAGATTCGGTATAATCGACACCCATGAGTTGTTTCTATCTATGAGTGCTATATGATGCAGTCTTGCGCTGTAAAAGAAAACTTGTGGGTATAACGTTTTTATTCCACACAAACATAATACGTAACATAATTGATTTTAAAATTGAATGAACTCATTATTATTCTAATATAACAAAATTCATAATCGCCACAATATTTTCAAATATGAAAAACTATAGTGCACATGATGGATCAAAGCACTAATTTGCATTTGAAAAAAACTACATAGTTTTTGTTACCAATAGATTTTAATTTTTGTGTTTTATTTATAATTTAAGTTGTTCGCTGATAATTTTTAAAAAGTTAAATCTCAATTAAAATTGATGCAGAAATCTGAAATCTGCTTCAAAATATATTTAATTACATTTTAATTCAGGATACGATATATATGTTATTACATTGCTAAAAGTTATTATTTTATGATTGCAAGTGTAATTTGCATTAAAATTATAATAAAATGAAATTTTTAGCTGTAATATCATTATACTGCTTTTGTCGATGTTGTTCCAGAAACTTGTCAGCAATTTCAATTGTTGGAGTAAAATATTGTCATCTTGCATAATTAAATCCACATTTGCCAGAATAAATTTCACAACAATCGCAAATCGATTTCGCAAGCCCCTCGAGCGATTCTCATTTTGATTATATAATAAAGCGCGCGCACGCAATAAAAATGATAAGTAAAATTACCGTGCCGTCCGTCGATTCTCTAACGAAAATTCGATTTCCCGATATGATGGCGGATAAAGGGAGGAGAATTAACCGTCCTGCTCAAAACGTCAGATGAAAATGACGAGGCCGAAGTGCGTGGGTGAGAGAGAGAGAGAGAGAGAGATAGAGAGCGGCAGAGCGAGAGAGAGAGAGAGAGAGAGAGAGAGTGCGAGAGCGCGCAATTACAGCGTTACAGAGAGACCGAGCTAACGAAATTAATAATACGGGGTCGGGGCTATTGAAAAATGATTGCGCCAGATTGGCGATTGTGCAACGCCGCGCTCGCACATTCGGTTTTTCCCCCATTTCACGTGACAGTGTAATTAGTTTTCGCGACTTTTTCATCGGGCAATTTATTATCGGTAGAAGTCGGAGAGAGTGTGTATGTGTGTCTGTATGTGTGCGAGTGACAAAATTGATAAGAACTTTAATGAAATAACTAATTATTTCCAAATTTAATTACATTGTGCGATAATTTTGATGTTTAAAGTTATTAAAAACTATAGTAATTTAGGAAAAATATGATTCTGTAGTTATGGAATCTTTTTCTTTATCTAAAATTTATTATGTTTCTACCGTGCATGTGCAAAATTTTGATAAAAATTCAAATTTAATACCAAGAAACTATCAAATTGTTTACAACTACCATATTCATCTTTTAAGATATAGTTTTGTATATTACAGTTGCATTTATACATTGAAATCCAAAATCAAATTTTCTCATAGCCGAACCTAATGTAACTGCAAAACTATTCACTTTAAATCGTTCACATTCCACTTTTCGCCGGGAATCCCACCGTAATTTCGCCCAATTCCCGCAGTAGTGCTCGAGTTACTGACGAGGAAACGAGGAAAATAAAAGCTGTGGGAAAAGCTCGCGCAGTTCGCGCGCCCACCGCAAAGAAACCTTCGCGCCTCGTATCGGAAATGAAAGCCAGGGCGCGAGAAAACTCCGGCGGAAAAATCCGTCGAAAAGGCGAAGCGCGCGCTCGCGGGCCGGGAAAAACAAGGACGAGACAGGGGGAGGACGAATAGTGGGGAGCGCTCGGGCATTTTCATCGGTAACTTCGTTTATGCGAACGACGCCGGGCGCAGAATGTTAGGAAACACCGATAACGCCGTTGACGGAAATATCGGCTTTTGGCGCGCGAGGGAGAGTGAGAGACTTTCAGCTTGTCCAAGCGGGCGCGACCTTTTCGGTGATTTTTTTTTCTCGGAGCTTCCGACTGTGTAGCCTTGTTGCAATTTGTTTTTTATTCTGCGATATGAGAGCGCACGTCGATTTATATTGTTATTGACGATTTCTCAATCTGTATTCAGTTTTAAATATTTATCAGAATAAAAGTGTCCCGATAAAAAGTTTCAGCAACAGTGGGACGGCCTCTGATCTTACAACATTTTTTATTTATCTTTTGAAATGATTTAGGTAGAAGATTTTAAAATTTTGTACCGTACTTTTACAAAATGGAAATTTTATTCTAGGATTTTTTCACAACTTTCTATACACCTAGTCCTAGATACCTTAGTGACTGCAGATTTCTTGCTCATTGTAATTTTGGCATATTCTTTTTTGACGCAGATAATAGTATATTAAAACTCATACATAAAGAGTCTTCAATAGCTACAGGTGCTGTTTATTACGAAAAAGATTAAGTAATTTAGAATTAGAATAGATAAAATGTCACACATAAAATTTTGTAAATTTTGAGTTTTCATATTTTTTTTTTGTCGTTTCATTTGAGCAGTCTTAATATTAAGAACTTAATATTAAATGAACTTATTTTCATCGTTTAATCAAGAAGTTAATATGCAATTTTAAATGCTGCCTTAAATTCGTATTTTTTACATTCAAGTTCCGATTAAACGAGAAAAGCTCACAAACAATTTGGAGCAGTGAAACGAAACGCGTATGTTTTTCAACTGATATTTTAATATCGTGGCTTTACATGATAATTGAAGAAAATAAGCACGAATGTGCCATTATTCTCATAAATTGCTTATGACTTCATAACACCGCAACTTTTAAAAAGAATTTTCAGCCACGACAAATCAATTCACCCTCCCGCAATATTTGCTAAAGAATAAACAACACATAGACCAAAAAAAAAACTTGAAAAAACAAAAACCAATGATAAAGCCCATGGTCACAAAGGGCACGCTTGCATGCGAAAGGTTTTACATTAGAAAGTCATAGAAAGAGGCAGATGAATTGCCCGTAAAGGCGTAATAGCGCGCGCAAAAACAATGAACAATGCGAAATGCGCACGCTGAAAATGCGACAATGAAAAACTAACAGCGTATATACATAGCGACACACACGCGCGAAATATGAAAGCGCGTGTGCGACACAAGAGGAAATGTTGATTGGAGGCAAGACGCGCGAACGTACGTACAGCAGCGGAAAAAGCGATGAAAAATGGAAGTAAACAGGCCGCGAAGAACGCACACGCGGAAACTACGCGAGGGGGGGGGGGCGACGGGAGTGAGAGGGAGAAGAATGGAAAAGGGATAAACGAATGCCAAGGGCGCGCGGCGCGGGGGGAGCGCGCGAGAGGGATGGAAAATGGAAAGAGAGGACGAGGAGCGGGCGCTGGTCTGGTGGCGGTTGAAAGAACCAATTTTGCCCTAATAGAAAAATCCTCAGCGCCGAACCCAATTTATAAACCCGCAAACATGGCTGGCGCGCCCCACCGCCGCTATATACGCTTTCGTTCTCTCTCTCTTCCTCTCTGCCTTTGTGTGCGGGCGCGCGCGCGCATACAGCCAGCGCGCACCCATAGCCGCATCGAATCGAATTTATAAAAAGCCCCGACGACGACGGCGGTGGCGGCGGCAGCGGCGCGGCTTGTGTGTGCGCGCGACGTTTTGCCTTTTGCGATTTTTCCTTTTTATTCGGCGCCCCGCACTTCGTACATAGCAGTACTGTGCATTTTCCCGCGCGTTATACGTATAGATATGCGCGAGAAAGACTCGCTGCTTCCATTTTTCGCGGAATTTTTCGTATACGCCGATGCGAGAGAATTGCGGAATATTTGCTGCGCGCGCGCGACTGCGACGGCAGCGGCGGCGGTGGTGGTGCGAGACTGCATTTGCAGAAGGATATTCTCGCGATGCGAGATTTTTCGATGGTCTTGAGTGAATATGCGCGCGCGCGCTCGCGAGGTTCTCGAGAATCGCGTTATTCTATGATTTGTGATTTTTTTGTGAATCATTCATGAAGTATTTTCAAATTGAGTATGTATATCTAGATGTGTGGGAAGAAGAATCTATAGAAATTCAACCCGTTTTAATGGTGTTGTACTATTTTGCAAAAAGAATACATAATATGTTAATTAGTGAAATACAATATAAAAGAGAAACTTGAAGTAACTGATTTTTTCATTACTTTCG
>JAPYZP010001762.1:0-23444 GCA_030522985.1 Torymus sinensis | reverse complement strand
GTTGGTATTCGTACAAAAGATTAAATAGTTGTGCCGTACAATTTACAATGTCTTATAAATGTCAGTAATATGCTTTAGTACCTTTGACGAAAATTACACACCGAGGGGCTACTCGCAGTGGAAATATCACTTGAGCAGGGTAGGATGAAATCGATTCCATGTATATGAAATCATTGAAATCATTATGAATCGCGAATCACGTTATGTGCAGTTATTACCTTCGCCTTCTCGATGGAACGCGCGGGGCCGTATGAACTTCGCGATCAAGTTTTTCTTTTACTTTTGCATGTATAAAAAAGAGACCAACACATGATACATATATTTTGCATATAGAACATCTAGAATATCGTTTGTCGGAATGAATTTACGATTCAAAGGTTACAGGTGCTAGTAAAGAAAGTTTACACCACTCTAACCTCAAAATTATAACTTTAATATGATTATTCGGCTTTCGTGGTATAAAATACGGTTCAAAACTGACGCGTAAGAAGATTTTTAGCTCATGTGACTTTTCTCACTCGCTTCGGTCGTGCGAAAAACGTCACATGAGCTAAATAATCACCTTCCGCCCCCGTTTAGAAATGTACTATTTTTTTTTCTGCCCATAACGTGATTAACGATTCATAGTGATTTCAATGATTTCACATATATGAAATCGATTTCATCTTACCCTACTCAAGTGACTTCCACTGCGAGTAGCCCCTCGAAAAATAGTTAAAACGGTCAAAAATGGACGTTTTTCGACTTTAACTTGACAACATTTAACTTCACACCAATATGTTAAATGTAAAAATTGTAGATTATAATAAAACAAAACTTTTTCCCCATTTAACATTTTCATGTATTACAATCAATTTCTGACGAGTTAGGCCAATATACTATAGAAACGATTATTAATGCCTAAATACACCTGAAATAGTCGATCTTCGCTTATTGTTCAAGGATTGGACTGGAGTTGGTTGGGGAGGTGGGGTGGGGTGTGGGGGGCGACCGCCCTAGTTTTATTTAAAATTATCGCTTAACATGGAAAATAAGATTAGCATATTTTTTGCTTTTATTTATTGAAACCATTAATTTAGATAGCGAATCCTACATAGGTAAAATTCTTTTTCATATATATTTATCAGTTCTTCATAGCTATTCATAATATTTATTACTTATCTATGAAAAATTAATTAATATTCACTTTATAATTTAATGAAAAAGTTATCAATGACAAATTCTATGAGGAGTAATGAATCTATTATCAATAATTATGTAACAATCTGATTACATATGGATTTCGTATAATGAAGACATATCCGATTTAGATAATTTTCTTATTATTATTTGCCCATAAAAAACATTTCCACCAGAACACTATGATAATTCATTCGGTTTTATAACAATTTACTCTCAATTTATAAGGAGTACAGTTATTTTACTAGATATTACACTATGATTTTACTCGAGTTGGCATATTATAACCTTCTTTGCTCTTTTGGTACAAATCGAAGACTGAAAAACCAATATTTATACTTGAAAAAAATCATCCACCACATATAACCAATTATAAAACTCCGAAACTCCTTCCCCCAACATATCCTCTAGCCCATCCTCTACACTGAAAAAAATAGATTCTGGAAGCAAGTCGAATAATCCACTTGAGAAACACCTGCTTCCATTAAAAGAAAATCTACTAACAGCTAGTATACTGAGACTTCCTGCAAAATTATTGACTTCTCCATTCGAGTAGAAATAACATTTGAAAAAAACATAATTATTCCTGCAACGAAGAGAAATCTACTATTTACAAGTAAATTTGATCTTGTCATGCGGTCAAAATTTTGTTTGCCCATCACTTGATTTTTTTTATAATATACTGATACTTGAATTAAGTAAAAATCCGCTTGTGGGAAGTAGACGGACACGAAGTAGATTTTATTCTTGATCCAAGCAAATCGCTACTAGTGTCATAAGACGGACACGAAGTAGATTTTATTCTTGATCCAAGCAAATCGCTACTAGTGTCATAAAATAAGATTATTTTCCACTTGGATCAAGTGGATTCTACTTGCAGCTAAAATATCTTTTTTTTCAGTGTACACTCCAACCCTACTACTTCGCACATAGCCCTAATCCACCAAACGAAGAGCCCGGCCCGAAAAAGAAAGAAAAATCGCATTTCACCGCGAATCAGCCGTAAAGTAAAGCCCGCGACTCTCTGGGAACCGGAGTATTTGGACGCGATCCAGAACACACGCGAGCGCGCGCTTATTTATATCTCTCTTTCGCGCGCGCGCACGCGCGGGATGGGTGCAAAACTTTTTGACGCGCGCCGCCTCTCGCTGTTGTCATAGGTGATGCGCCGGCAGTCCAGGCTCGATGTCTCTCGAGTGCGTGGCCCATAGTCGTCGTCTAGGGATCCGCGACGTACGTAAGTTCCGGGCTCACTTGGGGCTGGGAAGTTACAGTGGTGGAACGTGCAAAGTGTATATAAGTGCACACACGTGTTTAGTGGGTACGAGAACGCGCGCCGGGAATTCTATCGCGACCGACTAGAATTGTGTCAAGGTTTGCGATTTATGATGCGCCGCGCGAGTCTTTGTATAGTTTTGAGCTTTTGTCGTGCGGAAGCACATAACATTATACAATGTATAGATATGGGGAATTAGCATTACAGATTGCGTGTATACGCGTTTTAGCGAGATCTTAAGAATTTACAAACTTCACTCGCCAGACGCAACGCGATAATAAACCCTATATTACAAGGTACTCCAAAACCCAACAACATAGGACATACCGATAGAAATATCATCATACCAGAAACTCCCTCGAGCACTACTATATATACCGCATAATCTCTCGCGCACAAACAATTCCATCTCGCCGCGCAGGAAATGCCGAGAAAAGCGTCGTCGGCGATACGACGACAACGGCAGCGACGGCGTCTCCGCTAATTGCCACCTACGATATGTGCGTGGCCACTGCCGCTACCGCCTCCTCCTCCTCCGTCTTCCTCGTCCACTCGATGCTGCTGCGGCACGCGTCGCGCATTAGACGAAATTGAATTTGCGGCCGGCAGTGCGCGACCGGCCAGCGCCATGGCTAGAACGACGACGTGCTGCTGGTGCCTGTTGATGCTCGTGCTGGTTGGAGATTTCGCCGCGGCACGTGAGTATCCTATATCGGTGTGACGAGCGCTTTCGGAGCAGGTGTTGCTTTTTGTTGTTTTTCTTTTGCGTATATTGTGTGCATGGTTCTCCAAGAAGTGGCCAACAGCGGATGACAGAGTTGATCGTTAAAAATAAAGTGGCAATGGAGCATAATGGAAAGATTGTGAAAATTGCATAAATTTGATATTTTATTCCTTTTGGCTGACGTATGTATAATTGAACGGAATGAGAAAACCGGGAAAATTGAAATTGCGAGTTTCGTGACGAGGGTCGATTGAAATCGCTTTGAAAGGCAATTGTGCGAATGAAACACTGCATGTCAAAACAAATTATGTCCGCTAAGTAAAGTCCGTTTAGAGGAAGCTTTCGTTAAATGTGAGGTGTCGCACTTTAAAGCAGTTTACACGAAGCGATCGTTTAATTTGCAGATAAATTAGAAAAATGAAAATAATTCCAATAATTGTCAAGAGTAACAATAAATTATTTTATTTTCAATATTAGTCAAGTATTAAAGCTAAATTTACAATTGCGTTTATTGCTTGTAAAAGTATATGGCGAATTAAATGCGAAAAATTAATAAATAAAGTAAGAAAAAGACAAAAGAGCGTATAAAATTTATACTGGCTTGTATTGTTTTCTCAAAAAGCGCGTTTACATTGTTCAAAGGCTAATTTTAGTGAATCCGTAAGAAAGGAAGAACAAAAAAAAACACGGCTAAATCCGGCGGAAATTGAGAAAGCAACGACGCGCGTGTATTTGTATACGCTGGATTCAGTCGGTGTGAAGATACTTTTAGGTGGCGAACTACGCAATTAGCGATGACTAAAACTGCCACCAGCTACCTTTTGTCAGCGATGATTTGAATGAACTTCAATTTGCTGCAAGCCGCGTTACATTTAAATTTATCTTTACGATCTTAACAAACGCCATTTGCATAATGAAAGACAAAGTAACTATTGGTGTGAAGATAACAACATTTTTCTCTCACCATAATGACATTTGTACAGGAGAGATTAGGTTTTTTGGCAAACGGCCAAACAAATTTAATGAGGAATAACTAATGCTATATAAATTCTCATTTTATTTTATTTTTAATCTTTGATGCCACAAACTGTATCAATATTTGTAAATAATAATGTTTCTTTTATATCTTCGTATACCCCATGGGGCTCAATACTATTGCAGCTTAATCGTATTTCCAGAAATTTCAAATATTTATAAATCTCTTACTTGTACAAACAATTGCAGAATATGACATAATTTATACGAGCAAGGAAAACATTTAACAACAAGTCGTACCTTTTCGTAATTGATATATAAATGCATATCGGATACGTCTGACAAATCTTGGTCTCTACTACTGATGCCAAGGGTCAATCTTCCCCAATGTACATTATTCTAAAGAATACTTCTCGGACCTAAACCCACGCTTCCTGCCTCGTGACACAATCGAACCATTTATTTTCCGAATCAGGTGGAAAAAGAAGAACAAGAAATATTCCCAACGAGCCGCCTTCATCTCCGCGCATAATCCGCCATAACGAACTTCCTCATATACAAACGAAAGCGCATTAAGTGGGCTTAATTCGAGACAGTTGATATTAATTAGAAGCCTCGCGTATATAACACGCGCCCGCGCCATATGCGAGGCCGAAGACAATATATCCAGTAAATAAACGGCTTATATGTACGCTGTCCCTTTGTAGATTACACCGACGATTCGGACTACAACGACTTCGACTACTACAAGGACCTGCCGGAGAAGCCGGCCGTGTATCCGGCGGGCGATCCTCTGCAGGATGACTTCTACATGGTCAGCGAGGAGGCGGAGGAGAGGAACCGGAGGGTCGCAACGGGCGGAAGCGCCGAGGATAAGAACGCGGTTAGAGGAGCTGCGTGCGCCGGCAAGGAGGCGGATAAGGGCGCGTCACCGCCGGTAACGTCATGTGATCTGCCCGAGAGTATTGGTTTGGTTTTGGTTGTGGTTTTGCTGGTTGGTAGATGAGCCATGATAGGCAGGATATATACAGTCCTGTAGAGGGTGTTGGGCAGATTGTTGTGTGTTATCGGTGGGAGTGCGCTCCGTTTTCTATGCTTATTTCTGCTTGGAAGGTTATCGAGTTCGATGAGTGTAAGCTCTTTTTAGGTATATGATAACTAGCTGATTCGGCCATACATACCCAATCCGGTCACATATACGTTTTCTCGGCCCTACTTTATGGGAAAGGGTAACGAAGCGTATCGGTAACCAAATTGGAGAAAGATGTGGCTTATAGATTATATAACCAATTTCCGAATTCTTTTCACTTGTTAACTAGATGATTTATCTGAAAAGTGGCTGTAGTAGGCGCACATCTTGGATGGGTAGTTAGCTAGTTTTTTTTTATTGAGTTCTCAGTAAGGCTCATTTCATTTTTGGTGTTTTCGAGAATTGTTTTCTAGTATAGAAGATAGATTGTATTATAATGTAGGTATGCCTATACATTTTTGTTAATTTTGCTTGAAAAAAAAGTATAATATATATACTTTTGTGGATTAAATTGGCCAATTTAGGTGCACATCAATGATGAGACGTAGTCAAAATGCTCTTTTTACACTTTGCCTTACAGCGAAGTCAATATCATTTCTGGTTTGTTTTTAATTTTTTTTTTCTAAGTAGAAGACATGCTATAGTTTAATATCTATATATTTTTTCTGATAGTGCTTGCAGAAACATAGAATAGATTTTCCGCTTAAAGTGGTCGAATTAGCTAGAGTCCTGTTGCGTGCGATTTTATAAAGTTCTTCTCGGAAGTTCTCATAAAAATAGAGGAAAGAATCTCTTAGTTTCAGTTGAGATGATACACAAAAATTGTAAATATGTCTCCTACAATGTTTTGGAAAATTTTACTATAATTTTCATTTTTCTCATTACAATAGAGCACCAATAACTTCAAAGCAAGTTTGCAAAGAAAATTTTTAGTTACATTTTAGATCTATTTTTCATTCTTTACGGGAGGGGGGGGCTAAGTTATCATAGCCTAGAGCGGCTAAAAGTTAAATGCGCCTCTCGGAAAAATGATAAACTTTTGTACGACATGATTACCTTCCATCAGAGGTTCATCCAAATAGCATGTTTTTATTTCTTTCAAGTCGTTGATTACCCATTTCGATCATTATTTCTTCAACTTGTAACAATATCGCAAATTCATACATATCAATTCACAGCCTATAATACCATCATTATCATATTCAACATTACAAACTCTCTCCCCGCTGAATTAACAATTAAATCTCAATAAACCTTATACTTGACAGCAGGGCAGATGGCCTACGGCGGAGCGCGTCTACCGCTACACGAAGCACCGCATCCCGGGCTACGACTACGACGAGCTCGACTTCCTCGAGGCGCGCAAGTACCACCGCTGCGACGAGCGCTCGGTCTGGACGCACTGCCTGTGCCAGTTCACATGCCGCGAGCCCAACATCGTCGACTGTTACACGCCCTGCACGAGCGGCTGCGAGTGTCGCGAGGACTATGTCTACGATCCGCGCGCCAAGCAATGCGTTTATCCCGATCAGTGTCAACCGGAGGCCGATTATTTGTTGTATTGATAGAGGGGAGTGGGACTGATGGTATATGATTTTAATGTAAGGAAAAACAAATTAACGAACCGAGTCGACTAAACACGCGGTAAATACATATATAGAATATAGATTTTGTATGAAATACTCACTTTACTGGCCATAAGCTTCGCTATCCTGGTTATGTGCGGCACAAAGTCGGAGCTCAGATTGTTGTTCTCCGTGCTGCCAGACGCGGCATCGCCGACGAATGCCCAACGATACCTGCCGTAATTTTGTCCAATTAACTTTCACGCTACTTCAATTCGACACTGTCGATCGAGTTTTTATAAAATTGTACTCACATTTGGAACTGCGGTAGTCGGTGAGCAGGTAATAGGAGCGCGAGATCCAGCAGCTTGGCGGCAGCGAGTTGCAGCTGCAGCCAGTGTGGATGGCCGTGCGCCTGGAGACCGTTGCTCGCGTTCACCGCCCACGAAGAGTCCAGCGCCGACAGCAGCTTGATGTGCGAACTGCCAATCGAAAACGTATGAAAAGGCGTTATTTTATTTTGTATTTCTGTTTTTTTTCTGATGTCTGCTATTTTTTTTTTTTTTTTTTTTTTTTTTTTTTTTTTTTTTTTTTTTGTACACTGGACACATTGTTACTTTTTCTTATGTACGTACTACGCGAGACTACTTACTTACGACGTATTTTTTTAATTTTTGTAACGCATACACTATATTACCACTGTTTACTTTATACCTGTCGCTACTTGGATATTAAGCTTTTTAAACGAATTTTTCCATTTTTTGTAACATGGAATAATGCGTAGGAAAAAAAGAGAGAGAAGCGTACAATATGCTTTCTTATATGCGAAGTCTAGTGTAATGTAGTTATAAAATATACAGGCATGACGCATCTAAGAATGAAACATTGGTTTGTGAATTACCTGCTCTGACGACTGCCAGCCCAACACCAACCAACCATATCATGGTGGCACCAAAAATCCCATCAAATCGAAGATGCCAAAACAGAGCGAAAAAAACATCACATCATTAGGACATGTCGATTGTTAGTAGGAGACATTTGGACATGATTGTATGTTTTATTATTTCTTCTTTTTACAAGTGATTAAAATTTTATTGAATTGTACGCGGTTTATTAGTCGTTCATGACAGTAAAATATGATGGAATTGATGTACATCTAAAACTTGTAAAGATTAATATTATTTACCTAAAGTATATATAAATATGTTACAATTATAAAATACGTGTCTTTGTTTCAAACCCGAAACAAGTCCTTTTTTTCGTACGAAGCAATGCCAATTTTAGTAGACATGTATTTTAGTTGAATTTAATTTAAAGTTAATATATCTAATTAAAATTCGAGTAATGTTATTGTTAACTGTGCACTATTTGTAAGTTATTTATAAACTCTTTTAATAATATTAAATACACAGTGTATATACAGCAAAAAGTGTGTGAATTGTTTTTGTTGTTAGTATAAGGGAATTAAAAGGTGCAATATTGAAAATGGCATGGGTGCTTTAGTTTTTTAAACAAGAATATTGCATGAAAAATGACAAATTAAGCTGTTATATATTTACGTGAATGTTAACAAACAAAAAGCATAATTTCTTTTAGTATTTCAGAATTATACTTCCAAAAATTATCAATGATGTCATTGTTAGTATGGACTACATTTAACCACTGGATAGAACACAGTTATTAGTAAAAGCACAAAACACTTCACCACATAAAAGTAGTTATAAAAAAAAAACAAAATAAAATTTTGCGAAAACTCTGATGATGCACCTTTGTAATGCCCAGAAACAATGTGCACATAAGTATAAGCATAAGTAAAATTTTATAAGCGAAAATAAAGTTCAGAGAAGCAGCATTCATACCTGAATTCCTCGGTATCGGTGGTCAGCTCCTGTTCTATGTGCAAGAACACTTGGACCAGTTCACTGACTATAACAGGCCAGAGCGACGTAGCGTGCTGTGGCGAAACGCGAAGGAGAAGCACTCGGAAGCAGAGGAACACCTGTGCTTGCACCGAGGGTACCACCTGAGGTAAACGGAGACTCTCCGCTAGTCTTTCTGCGGGGAAAATATTGATTTGAGTATTTGAAGATATTTCATAATTGTTATTCGCAGGAATTTTCAAAATTTACCTTGAATTTCCGGCATGTATTTATGATATTGGTCCATTTCACTGCAGAGAATAACAAAAGCTAGTCGTTTCAGCAGTTGCGCCCGTTGTTCGTACTCTTGCTCCTTCGATGAAAATATGCTAATGCTACTGCTCTGGGCTATTGAAACCTTAGCTGAAATAGGAAATTAAACAATAATAATAAAATTAATGGTTTTTCCCATGAAATTTCTTATAGTAATGAAATTTTAATCGTTTACTCACTCAACAAGTCACGGAACGTCGTATTGTCATGTGTCATTAAATTGTCAATAATAGTTCTCCAGAAAGGTAAGCAAGCGGCGGTCATTTGGAAAAAGGCAGAGTCTAATAACAGATCCAAAACGTCTTTTCGCCATGCTTTACGCGTGTAAGGATAACCAGAGAGCGAGCTCAAAAGCTGCGAGCAGGCAGTGAAAGAAGCAATATTTTTCGTTCTGTAAAAAATGTAAATACCATATTAGAGCTTAAAATCTAGATTACACTGTAGTTTAATGTAATTGCACATAATAAAACTAAGTTTTTCATTGTTTCAGTGGAATCAACGTAAAATCCGCTTTAACGCATCTTTCCTGAATCACACATCCTCGACGAAATTAATCACATTTAAAGAGACAATAGAGCCTCTCTGTTTTTCGGTGCGCGAATGAGATCATCTATTCAATTTTTTTTTCCTCTTAATAGAGTTAGCCTTGACTTACGTGTGATTCTTCAAATAAGGAGTAACATTGTACATGAGGTTGGTCAGTAGCGTAGCCACGCGCTCCTTCTCCTGGGAGCCGTAGCTGACGTCGAGCAGGGGCGCGACTATCTCCGCGAGCACCGCCTGCGCTTGCACACTGTACGCTGAGTTTGGCGGTGTGCCAGGCATCACTGCACGAATGAAAAAACAAATAGAGACACGTTATTAGTTAACGAGGGTATTTTAACGACAATACAGTTAACAACGTTTTGTAAAATTAAAATCGACGTACCAGTGCCAGCTTTTCCCTCCTTACCCTCGGATGGTCCTTCCGACACGTCCAATACATCTTCGCGCACGGCAAGATTGCGCCGCAGCCAAGTTGTCTGCTCGAGGCACGCTCCGGCGATTTGGGAGCACGACTCGACGAGCTGCAAAAGCACCGAGAAATGGAATTAGAGTTAATTAATGAAGCATCGAGTCCGTCGCCCATCTAAGCGGCGGCGTCGTTTTCTTAGCGGTTTTATGACGGGTTTTGATATCTGTCTAGATTCGCTGAATTTACTTACACAAAATCCAATATTCATCTTAATTTGATTATTTTGATTAAAATTGTAAATCTAATTACAAATACTTATTTAAAAAAATCCACCATTAAAACACATTCAAGCACCGTACCTTCGCACTAATATCCTGTAAATCCCTTATATCCTTCTTCTCTTGCATCGGCGGGCACTTCTGCACGTACTCATTTAAAATAGCCAACAGCAAGAACTGCGCCGGCGCCGTTAGCGATAGCCCATCTTTTAGCAATCCTAGAAGCGAAGCCCATGACTCGACGAGCGTCTGTGACGTATTGCTTTGCATGTAGATGTAGAGCAGCTCCAACACCGACACCTCCAGGGAGAAGTCCTGCTTCACTCCGCTTGTCGGTGGCGGGGTTTTGATCACTTGATGTACAGTTTGCACAAACGTGTCTATTGGCATCACTCTAATTGCGCTCACTAATTGAACTAAGACCTGCTGGTTCGGACATGCTTCTGGCAAAATCTGGATAAGAAAATGTGAATATGACGATGATGAATTTTAAATAAGTTGATACGTGTGCGATTGGAAACATGTAAATGATTTTACGTTTTAAGTTATGTTAAGTCAACGATAAGTTTATCAAGGAGTTTCTAAATACGGAAATTATCTGAAGCTAGCATACTATGAATTATAAAGCAATCTACTTATAATTATAGTGAAGCAATAGCAAAACATTAACTCTACATATTTTATAGTTCTCTGCATTTTAATTACGAATTAGAATCTCCCGAATAAATCAGTATTACACAATATTTTAAGTCAACATCATTTCAGACTACCTTTAAAAATGTTTTTTTTTTTTTATAATAAAATAGTAAATAAATTGATTTTCTTAAATCGCACCGTACGAGCTGCGCCGAATCACTCAAACGCTACAACTCTACCTCATTTCGCGTTATGAAAATAATAAGTATAAGCAATTACCCTCTTTGAATTGACGGAGGGTTGACGCCTTTCGTGCCAAGCCACTGCAACTGCAGCTAAGAAATTCACACCGTGATGGAAGGATATGGGCGACAGAAGCTCTAGGAGCTGATGCTTTACTACCCGGGGGCTACCAACGACGCAAGTCGCCTGCTCGCTACAAATACGCCACAACAAACAAAATTGGTATTAGGTAAAACGAATATACACAGTTACACTCATTAGCCGCTGTTAAATTGTTATTATTCGTTAATTGTGTAATTATGAGAAAGATCGTTAGAAAGCAGCCAATGCTGTTGCTAAAGACCTTTTGAGCTCTTTATCAATTATACAAACGACAGTAATGCTGCACTTACTTATCCTTCGTCACGAGGACCGCCTGCCACAGTGCCGACAGCGAGGCAATGATTCTCGGCAGATGACTGAGAGCCATTCTCCTGGCATTAAGGAGCTGCTCGTTCGTCGCGCTCTTATCCTTCGAGCCACCAAGCTCTGTCGCGAGAGGTGTGGGCATGAACACGTGTATGAGATTGTTAAAAATCTGGCCGGGATTCGCTCCTGGCACGCCGGTCTGTATCGCGCTACTCGGCTGGCTGAACGAAAACACGATCTGCTGCGAACTGTCCAGAAGACAATAGTGGAGCAAGAAGGTCAGCGCTTCCAGATGTGTAACAGTATAATCAGCAGGCAGGCAGCACTCAACCATGCTTATGTCCTCGGATTTACGAGCCGAGAGTAATGCATCCTCGTTCACGTAGTACGAGGCGAGTTGCTCAATATTGCAGCACAGCTGGTGAATGACCGACGTCACGATTTGCGTGAGCGACGAGCCCATGAAGGGCAGACTAGAGGTAACGAGGGTCGTCCAGTACTGATGTAGGTGCCTCATATGCTCGAGCTTCAACGCGCTCAGTATACTCGCCAGGAACATGGGCTGCTGCGGGATAGGCGCGCCCGCGATGTATTTGAGAGTGTTCCCGGATAAATTGTGCGCGTTCTTTGAGGGACTCGTTGGCGTTGTTGGAGTAGCGCCGACTTCTTCGCCCTTCTGTGCCCCGCATTGGTGCTCCAACATTATTAAAGCTAACAATAATCTGAAACAAGAATCATATATTTTTAATAAACATATTCTGCACCAGTTTCGTTTTACAATTCTGAGGCACTCAAAAGAATATTAACCTTAACAACTGCATTTGAAAGGCTTCTGTGTGGTCGCTCGCTCTGTATTTACATTTATTGACATCGTTCTCTGTGACGGGATCGTTGAACTGGACGATCTCCTCAGTAAAGGTGAACACCTCGTCGCTGTCCTTCTGCGCGTTCTTCATCGTCAACACGCTCGATACGAGGCAATGAAGCGCTACCTTCTGCACTTTGCACTTTGTTAATAAATCTATAATGTAACAGCTAAAGCCCTTGCCGGAATCGCGGACTATCGGTATCAGTTCGGAAAATATAAGCGTTAGTAATTCTGTACTTGCTAATTGAACCTGGAAAGAAAAATTATTCAATATTTAGTTAATTAATAATATGTAGGACTTGAAGTTAAAAAAAGAAAAAAAGAAAAAAAAACAATGCATTAATGAAATTGTTAATAGAAGAAATAATTTTTTTTAAATCAATTGCAATGCAAGATTTTCAAACAAAAAATTCCTCCAATTAACCAAATCTCCCCAGTACAATGCGTAAAAATTCTCAACGAACTTGTCTATTGCCAGAAATCTCCTCTTGCGTCAGCCTCATCTGGCCGAGATTCGGATAGTAGCTCCTTGCGAAGTAAAGGCACACGCTGAGCAGCAGCTCGAGGTACATGCTGCTGCGATAGGCCACCACGAATTCCGTGTTGGCCACGTCGCCGTGGAAGTTCCTGCCGAAAATGCTTTTACGGTGGCGAGCGAGCAGCGTAAGCAGGGGAGTGCTGCGCGGATTATTGGCAACGCCGGTCGTCGCCGCAGCGCAGAGGAACATGCGAGCATTGGTGAGAAGCTCGTTGCGCAGTATACGTAACGCGTAGAGCGTACGCGTCGAGTCGTAGACACCGCAGTAGAGGAGCATATGTGAGTGCAGGTTGTGCACGCCTACGCCACCGCCACCGCTGGTGCTGCTGTTGCGCTTGATAGAACTGGCGTCCAGCTGGATCGATTCGTCATTCTGGGAAGGAATACGATGTGTAAGAAAGAGAGATTGGATGGAAGTAGTTTAAAAAAAAAAACAGGTAGACTTACAATTTTAGTTGGTTCGGGGGGCTCGCAGAGCTCTACGACCTTTTCCACTACATCATTGAGTACTTCTTCGACGACACTGATACCTCCACTCGAGTTGCTAAAGTACTCCTCAGCAGTTGTGCTGGTCTCTAGATCCGCTTCCTCGTCGCCCATCGTCCAGCTGGGTATCTCTGTGGTCGCCTCAACACTGCCCACCGCGTCGTTCACCTCGTAGTTCGTATTGCTGAACTCGTTGTTCATACTATGATACTTCCCTTTTATTATTGTACCCGCAATCTCCCTCGCGCTGTTCGGCATCA
Organism: Torymus sinensis; assembly: GCA_030522985.1. NCBI lineage: Eukaryota > Metazoa > Arthropoda > Insecta > Hymenoptera > Torymidae > Torymus > Torymus sinensis. Next base: position 9,831 of record JAPYZP010001762.1, on the reverse strand, counting down.
TAACCATCTCCTTCTTTGCCTTCTGTGAGGATTTGCTTCCAGCTTCTGGGCTACTCGAAGTCAAACTGTTGGTGATCGAGTCCAGTGACGAGGAACCGACCTCACCGTTTAGCTTCTTCACGTTCTCGCTCTTATCCTTGCTCGATTTGGCCGTGACCGTGTTCGAGTCTACCGATTCGAACAGGCTCTCATCCAAACTACCCGTCGAGCCTTTATTAAATTCGGGCTTCTTGAATCTTCGCGCGTTCTTCAGTACGTCAGCCGCGGCAGGATGTGCCGATCCGCTCGGATTGCTACTACTCTTCTTTGCTATCACATGTGAGTCGTCTTCCGCGAACGAATCGTTGCTATTCTCATTACTATTTAACGACAGCGGATTGACGAACACAGATATTCTACGGTTGCCGGATATACTGGCTGGGACCTCGAGTTCTCTCATCATTGTCTGATTTCTCTCAGTCACATATTGCGCGCCTTTGTTGTCGCTCGTTAGTGTTGTCACGGCGAAGATGCGTTTCACCTTCACTGGATTGATAAGAGGCTTCTTCTTGCGACCGCCTCGTCGCCACTTTTTCTCATCGCCGCTCGGACGATCCTCTTGGCCGTTACTGACGTGGTAAATCACGTTGCCGTCGACTGAGCTGATGGCGTAGATGTTAGCGGCGCCCTCGCCTTCGTCATGCGCACTCTCGCATTTTTCTTGTAGCGCAGCAGGATCACTCTTCGTGAGGACGATGTTGCTGTGTTGGATGCTCACGTGGAGAACGCTCATGCGGCAGGTGGACGGGTCTAGGAGCATCATCAGTACCGGATTCACGACACGCGATATATCGTTGCGCACGAGCGAGTGTAGCAGCCACGATTGTGCCTGGAGCTTAAGCGGCGAGTTGTCAGCTAGTTGTAGATTATCTAATAGCTTAAGTAGCGACCTGTGAAAATTATTTCATAGTTATTACCTTTTATGTAACTGTTTTACTTTCGAGTCATAAAGTTATTAAGAATTTGGAAAATTATAGATAAACTATCAGTATAAAAGTTTGTTTTCCAAAGATGTTAAAAAAGAAAACAAGTATTTAAAAAATTTTGTCGACTCATTTATAAAAATATTTAAAAAAACATTGCCCTGCTCAAACATTTAAAATAACCATCCCGATATAGCTACGCTTACTCATCGGAAAATTCAATGTATTTTGAGCACTAAAAAAAATACGTATGATAGATGATTGTTTTAGTACTGTCATTGGCCACAGCGCTTAATCTTATCGTGAGCATTTTCGAAGTAACTAATAACAATTAAAAAGCACCGCGTAAAACTGAAATGAAAAGAGATGAGTAAACTCACTTATCAAAACCTCGTAAACTTCCTCTTAATCTCGGATTAGCCTCGATGTCGCGCCCAAGATGCCATAGAGTGGCGAATCTATTACACGACTCGATTCTCTTCTCAATGCTTTCAGACATAAGTGCCGAACCAATTACATCCTCGACTGCGTCGCAAGAATCATGCAGCGCATGATGTAATTCGTGCAGAAGCTCAACGCACCGGATCCTATACTTGTGCACGGGAAGTTCTCCCAGGTGATGCCATAACGAGTGAGCTAATATCTGCAACAATTAAAAGTAATAATCCCATCATTAGTCACGAATCGTTCGTGTAAAATCTTAGACAAAAGTCTTTTAATTATTAGGACGAGATAATTTACTGTTATGAAATTTGACTTATAATGATCTTGTTATCAATATTCAGTGAAGCGCATTACATTATGCAATAATTCGTATCAAATTTCATTATCGTTGCATAATTCACGATTACTTTAAAATTTATATTAAATATTTAATTCAACTCTTACCTGAAAAACATTAGTATAATTCTTCAAATACGACATGTGCCACTGCTTCAGCAGCGGTACGATGACGACCGTCGTCACACCCTCGCCGTGTGTCTGACTGGCGGAGTCGCTGTGCGCCTTCGACAGGGCAATGAGGTCGAGCAGCGTGGCGATGCTGGTGAGCTGAAGGGACGGCTGTTTACCCAACCAGCAGCCGCAGACGATCAGCACCTTCAGCCACTCGGGCAGTATGACCTTGCCTCGTGGCTCCTCTTCCTCCTGCATTCCATTGCCTGGCAGAAAGTACGTGGGGAAGGTGGACAGCTCGACGAGAAGACTCGAGGCGACTTTCAGAACTTCTTGCCAGTCGGATTGGTCCACTGATTCGACGTACATATGCAGGATGTCTGGAGATGAGTAAAAAAATGATTTATATCTTCGGTAAAATTATTCAGTGATTTATGAATTCAGTGAAAAGAGATATGTGTTAACGAAGAATTAAATACACATGATGGTACGGTTTCTTACCCAACTGCTTCTCCTCTGGCGGAGATAGCTCCTGATTGAAGAATCCAGAATCCTCCAGATTCAATTTGGATTTCAGTAGCCTCTCGAGATGCCTAGTGCGTTCGTCGAAACTCTCTTTACAGGACGATACCCTCAGATTCTCAAACAACTCGGGCACAGATCTTTCGCGGTCGAGCACCCGCCTCTCGATAAGCTTCACGTAAAATTGCTCGTAGAGGCGCAGGCACTTCTCTAGCATCGAATGCTGAATTTGCTGAGCGGGCGAGGGGCCGCGATACAACGATATTGAAGAGCTTGCAGCTGAGTCGATGTTACTGCGTGCATCCGTTGTTACGTTAAGGCTTTGGCTCGAGTAGTCGCTGGACTTGAGATCCTCCATGCTCTTGTTGCGACCGATAGACGTGGTGGATTTCGCGTCCTCGCTTACGACTACGGAGATGCTGTTACCGTCAGATTGGATACTGTAGGCGTCTGTAAGTTTGGATGTGCTCTTGCTGGATTTGTTTTTCTTTGACTTTTTGTCGCTCTTCTTGGGTGCGCCGCTTGAGTTTGCTCGTCTCCTTGGACTGTAAAACATTCATAATTTTTTGTTTGTATTTAAAATATAATAATGTAAATAAAATTAACTGGAAATTTCTCTTACCTGGGACTGCGATCTGAAAAAGAATTGTTCGCCGATTCGATATTAATTGGCTTGTTCAACTTGCTATCCGACTGACTCTTCTCCAGGGGAATCGCAGCGAGACCAGTTTCGACAGTAGCAGCCGTCCCGTCCGCCTTCATATCGACTTCCGACTTTTCTACGTTCGTATTCGCCGTCACGGCGGGCTGTACTTTCGATAAAATTTTGCCACATAGCTGCAGGCTTTTGGTTATTTCGATGGGTGACAAGTAGTCGATGCGGCCGGACAACTTGTCTACGACGTTGTGGAAGAGACTGAAAATGGAAATGCGAAACTGACGTCATCATCCCGTGACATATTTTATATAATTGTGTTGTGGAATTATGAGTAAACCAACAAATATATCATAGTACAATTTTAATAAAATGATTATAATATTTTTCTTTACTGATCTTTGAAAAGAAAACCGTTTAATTTATGTATGATGTAATACCGCATACATGAAGACAGCATGAATAAATTAACATACCAATCTTTGCTTCGAAAATATTTAAAAATAGTATTAGTCACGCGAAAAACGTGAACATTTAACTATGCAGTAAAAGCTAAATTCCAAAACTATAGAAAATGATTTTCTAACAAGAAATTATACACATTTTCATTTTAAATTACAGCATTTACTTTAATGATAATGACTCTATCTATATACCGAAGCGTTTTGTAACATACTTTTTGTCTCACATCGCGACATCCTACAAAATAATTCCAGCCTAGTAATTAATGCAAACTACTTATTGGAGTACTTGAACGGCCGGCAAGTACGTAAATGAACATTAGCACCGTCCTATTAACGACCATTACGCCTCAATCGTGAGACAGCGCGAGAAGAAGCCTCGTGTGACGTCATCGTTATTCTATCAATTACCTCGGTAAATGCTCGGATGGAGTGTCGATGAAGGCGTCGAGCGATACGGTGTCCAGGAGGAACTCCGTCAGCACGCATACCTCGCCGAGGTCGGGCATGCCGCTGCCCACCTGTTTGACGAAGAGCTCGTCCTTGTTGCTCATTGCGCTGCGTCGTTGACGGGCGGATTGTTTGTTATGACCGTAGTCCCGCTCGCAGGCTTTTTCAAACAGGTAGCCGCAGTGAATCCAGACGTACTGAGGTTCCAGGGTGGAGAAGAGGAGGTTCACGGATTTTATTACCTCGTTCGACTTGGAATGCTTGCCCGATATAGAGCACGCGTTATAAAATGTTCTGAAAAATGATGAAGAATATAAGTTTAGAATTTTATTGTTTATTGTGGTTTGATGAAATTGCAAATGGATTTAATATAATGTTATTAATATACATGACTGTAATTCATTTTGATAGAGTCAATCAAAAATAAATTTCAATTTGAATTCATTAACTTTCAATGATCGTTCGATTACGAATTATTATAATTTTTATAAGTTATTTCAATTCTCCAAAGTGTATATATGCGAATGATACGGACGCAAGCGCTTGTCTCATAAAAATTGCAACGTTTAATACAGTTATACAGAGACCACCTATCGTAAAATCAATAACTGTCATAGTGATAAAGTAGACTGGAGTTAAATGAGAATTTAAAAACCAGGCTCGAATCACGCTTACGTATATAGTTAAACCACAATTTAAACATAGTTTTTCTTCATTTGTCCGCGTAAATTCGTGACAATTCATTACTTTTTGTTTGCAAGCTATTATCTTTTTATGAATGTGTGCACAGATAAACACGAAAGATTAGAGGATACCATAAACTTTACCTATAAACTTCGTAAAGAATGTCATCGAGAATGACGGGGCCGATGTCGGGCTTGTCCAGCAGCGAGACCAGAATTCTGTAGGGTTTTAGATCGTGCGGTGCATCGATGCACACAGCCTTCAGCATCGACTTGATCGCTTCGACAAGCATGTCCTTGGAGTACACATCAAAGTACTTGGCCGTGCTCTCGATCGTCTCGGGATCCGCCTTCTTCTTAAGAATAGACGTGTTCACCTCCGTACCCAGCAGCCACGCGAACAACCTCCTACAAAAAGGAACATTCATACAAACCATAAGTATATTTTTTTTTCTTTTTATAAAAGATTGACGTACCTATTTAAACTCATGTCACGTCGCAAGATCGTCGTGAGTGCAGCTGTGAGTATGTCGATCATGTCCTTCCGCAGCAGCTGGCTGTTGTGCACAGGAAAACCGACGAGCAGTAAGTCCAGGGCGCTCCGCTGGACCAGTACGGAACTGTCCTGGACGCCAGCGCACAGTGCCGAGACCTGTATTAAATCGAAGTTTTGTGTTTTCGTGATTCGATTGTGTGACACGCTCGTTATGAGCGATAAGGATAAAGTATGCATTGCGCATGGCGCACCCGGTCTCCGAGCTGGCGATTCTATATTTTTTTTTTTTCTTAAACGAAGGTTACGTTACCTATTTGGTAGCATATGGAGATACATTTAAAAAAAATGAGGAATAGGGTTTTAAAATTTACGATTATTTGAATTTTTTTTTTGTTTTTTCGTGATCCCTATATTGGCTAAACAAGATTTCTGATTTTGTATTCGTAATATATAACTAGTGAAAAAAAACTTGAGGAGAAAGCTGTAGCAGTCTATTGATAGAGTAGTTTTAAATAGGACTAACATTTGGAATAAGTAAAAATAAGGTCTGCTAAAAATGTTCTCTTTTTAACAGCATTTCATTCATATTAAGTAAATATAAATCTCGGAATTGAATTTTGCCAAAAAGTGACGGAAAGATAATGTCTAATCTTTTATAGTAGATACTAAAAATAGTTATCATAGCTGGCGAATACTAGGTATTGGCATGTCTGATAAAAATGAAGTGTTTTCTCCTGCATTGTAGATAAAATTATGAATCACCTCTTATCTACAAAATCCTATTGAATAGCTGATTTAAAACCGCAATGTATTAAAAGGAGCTTCACTTTATTATTCAAATCTTCATAAATTATTTTTCTGGCTGTTTACTGTGATCAGTGTTTATATTTATATGAAGTCTACAGAAAAAAACTGATAAGAACACACTCTAAGAATTTCTTTACAATGCTATCAGTGTAAATTGTATGATGAAATACTATACAAAGAACATTTTGTGTAATATAATTAATGATGTATACTTTACCATAATGTCCACATTTGTTCCCATTATGTACAGCTGATCTTCCATTGTTAATTTCTTGTTGAAATGTGATAAAGCAAATGTTACTGCTGGCAGTCGAATTCCAGAATTAGATGCTAAACAGTCCCACAGACATGCATAAAAGTGTTCTGGGCCAACTCCTTCGCACACTTTTTCCAGCAGTGAATTAGTCCTGTCAAAATATTCAGAACCATCATCCAAGCCAGGAAGAACACCGCTGAGAAAACCACTCAGGCCTGGCCTCAGTCTTTCACCAAGAGGAACAAAATGCGTTTCGTAAACAGTCAAAAGCAATTGTCGCACATTCATTGCAGCATTACCAAGCAATGGGAAAAGTCCTTTAAAAAATTCATAAATATTACAAAAATGATACAATATATGTTAGTGTTATAAAATAATTATAATTACAAAAAAAAGTAAAGTGAAAGTATTATCTATACCAATGTAAGAATCAATCAAATTTGTTACAGTTCAAATATTGAAAAATTATGTATTTAATTGATGTTGTGAGTGAAGTGAAATTGAAAAAATAAATAAGAAAATCAAAAAGTTCTAGAACAATAATAATTTATTATTCTTGAGTTCCAGTAGCTGATAAATGAAATTAAATAAAACTTATAGATTATGCAACTTTCTATTATTCAATAAAAACCAATTACAATTGTTCATTGTTTAAATTTTTTATATAGTACGATAAAGGCTTAATAAATAAAGTAAATGCTTGCCATTATTTGAAACAATAGAATTCTTTCATCTATCTTTAAAGTAATTAAACTGTATCCAATAAAAAGAAAACTTCAAATAATAAAATAAAAAATAATTGTTTTTGTGAAATTATCAACATACCCGCACTATAAATGAATAGCTCATGACTTAATCTATTTGTGCCCATGCATTTAAATATAATGTCATAAGTTTCCAGAGCTTTGAGATGGACTCCTGATGGCAGAGCTGGATGCATGCATTGAGCAAGCCTTTTTGAAATCTTAATCCTCCTAGGGATTACTGGAAATTTCATATTACTCAAGAGCACTTTATTGAGCTTTCCCAGTGCAGATATTAAATCTGCCCATTCACTGGTATACTCAAAGTTCTTGAGGGCTTTGTCTACGGATGACACATAGCTGCAAAATAATATTTGATATTAAACAAACTCTGAACTATTTGTATTCATGAGTGTGTATGTATATGACATTCCTGATAAAAAGGAAACTTTGTCTTTTGTGCATTGCATTGTATCACTGCAAATAATCTTTATTGTTGTGACCTCTAAGCATGTGTGCTTGAAATTAATGTGAAGAAGTAATTCAAATACTACTTTGGAATCAGCACAGTAGGAAGAAAAGTGAAAATGTGGTTTCTATTTTGGATATAAATATTTATAGTTAGAAATTTCAAGCCTTAGAAAAACAATGTAATACTTCATGAAAAGCTAAATGGAAAATGAGATAAGAATAACCACAATCCATTAAAACCATTATGAGTCATTTATACTAAATCTGAAATCATGGCTTAAAAGGATATAACTACAATTATTGTTAATTAGCACTGGACATTGATAGAATAGTCAATTGTACACTGCAGTATATGTGCATAATGGATTTTCCCATGTTCTAAAAAGATACAAACAATATATCCAATAAACATTATTATTTGAAATAATATGTATCCCCACTGTACAATAACCACAGTCTATCCAAAATTAAATAGTCCATTATGCCCTTATCTTTGATGAAATTTTCATGTGAAACCACATTTGCACAAGCCTAACAACACATTAAATGTATTACAAAATTAGAAAATCAAAAGGCCAATGCTCTCCAATAGAGTAAACAAACAAAGCAATTAGACACAAGCATACTCCAAATGCATAATCCGCAAAGTTTCCTCTTTACTTCCCAGCTACTACAAAAAAGAGCTATCCCCATCATGAGCATCTCTCAACTCACACTCGATACTTTGAGTCCTTCATCAGCTCGTACTCCTCGAGGGCTATGGACCCCATCTTGACAGCTGTTCCTTGTACACCTCTTCACCAAAGGACAGCAGCTAATATCACTCACGGGTGCTGAGTTTGCTCTGCACCAGCATCCTTCGGCACCATTCAGCAGCAGGAGCAGCTCCCTTCGTTGCCTGCACAGCTGACCTCATCAGCGCGCAGGGCAGCATATCCTGCCGCGCCAACACACGCTCCCGGAGGAGGACAATCACCACGCACACTCGCGCAAATAAAAACAGAACTGCGAAGAACTTTCTTTGTGCAGCAGCGAAGAGAGACGCGACGCAGAGTGTACAAAGTACTGCTTCGCTGGCACGCACACACACTGCACACACAGATGGGGAGCAGCAGCAGCAGCAGCAGCAGCAGCAGTAGTCAATGTCAAAGTCGCTCTCTTCTCTCTCGCACGCGCAGCACACACAGCACGTTGTGGTGTGCTGCTGCTGCTGTCCCTCCCGCGCGCGGCGCGCACTATACTCGATAACCGTAAAATCAGCAAAGCGAGCCGACCGTCGTCGTCGCGCTGCTGCCGCCAACGCTGATGGATGCTATATAGGACACACCACACAGACTGCACACGCTCTACCTCGCTATGCGCTCTCCGCGCACTGGGCAGCGCGCGCGGGATTACCACCTGGAAGTAATGAACCTATTTAGGTACCTAGCGCTGTTGACATTCGCTCCGCTCTCGCTTATATAGGTATACTGTATTGCTGCGTGCTCGCACTCTCCCTCGTTTTTTGCGCGATCTAGAAGCGCGTATGTATAAGGTACGTGTCAACTATATNACTATATAGTAACACGTACGCGGTGAGCGCGCGCACGGCAACACGCAATAAAGTCAACAACGCGCCAGAACTCGCTCCGCGCGAGCTCTAAGCGAAGTAAGTACTCTGGCTATGCGCGCCCGATGGATTTTTCGCGCAGGCAGCAAGCAAGCTGCTGCTCCACTGTCTCTCCCTCCCTCTCTATCGCCCTCTCCCCCCTCCCTCTGCCTCACTGCAATAAGTACACACAAGCGCGCAGGCTGCCCGCGTGTTTATAGGAAAACACTATTCGTGTACCTATGTGGCTTAGATGGCTACTGGCTAGGTATGTGTGTTGATTAAATCGCCCGACGCCCGGATGCCCCGGACAATGGTTGTGTTCTGTTTCGATGCGGGCGATCAAGTTGGCAGCTCCGACGCTATAGGAATCGACTCCGCTGTGGCCTGTGATCAGCTGATCAGCTGCAACGCGTTGCGGGGGAGGCGCGAGCTGTGGGACAGCTGTATACTTAATGTAATGCTTACCCGCGAAAGTGAAAAAAGAAATTTCATATGCCCTGGAGACTTTTTGGCGATGATTAATTTGACGTGTTACACAAGCAATCGAGATTGATTATGCCACAAGCGGTGGGTTCGGCTGTTGTTGAGGGTATTTATATAACGTAAGTATAGATGATGAAATTAAGTTTAAAATCTAATCTTTTAGTAAGCGTTTCTTCTAAATCCATCTTAAAGAATGGCTAACAATTAGAAGTGTCAAGAAATAAAAATTATAAAACTTAAACTTAATTATTAAACTTAAAAAAAAAAAAAAAAAAAAAAAAAAAAAAAAAAAAAAAAAAAAACAAAAAAAAAAAGACGATGCCGATTACTGGTAAAATTGCCACCACTGCAAATCCG
>JAPYZP010001760.1:0-22830 GCA_030522985.1 Torymus sinensis | reverse complement strand
TCGGAAGCAGACCATGCACGGTCTGCTGTAATTTCTCTGAAATTCCGAGCACGTGCAGCAGAATTGCGTCAGAAGTGCGATGGGTTTGCTACCAGGGGTAGTTCACCCCAAAACGTATCTTGCAATCTTCACGAAAATTAATACACCTGTTCATATTAATAGTATACAGAACTATGCAAAATTTAAAATCATTCTGACGATCTGAAATAGAGATATTGGGCTTCAAAATTGACAGCTTTAATCCGGAATCCACGTTTTTCACTTGGTAATAACAGGCGCTTTAATTTATAAATTTAAAAAAAAAACCGTTGGAATATTGATGGAAAACGAATACATGATAATTGGACATTTAAAACACATGCCAAAGTTTTCTTATGTTTTCTTATGGAAGAATATTTTACACGCATAATTTAATATATTTTCTCCGCATGATCATTCATCATACACTGCTGAAAAAATCGGTTGACAAACCATGAGGGGTCATGAACTACCTTAATCATATCTCTTTTATGTACTGAATTTTTTTTCTAGTTACAGGCAAAGTAATGGATGGCAACTTTTTGTTGGCGGAAATCTTCTGAAGCCTTATAAAGTTAAAAATATTGTACCGTATCCACAAGTTAAATACAATCAATTTTTATATAACAATGATATTGCTCTTGTTGAATTAGCAGAACCATTAATATTTTCAAGAAATGTTAGTGCCGTTTGCCTTCCAAGTCAATCATTCCAGGTAAAGACTAAAATATATTCCTATCTATTAAATTATTTTTTTCAACATGTGCATGAAAAAGGACCTTTTCCTGTATAGCAAAGTGAATAGAAAGTCGAGTTTTTCTGCAAAAAAAAGGTGCTTATTCCTGCACTTATTAAAAACCGCTGCCAATTCATTGGCACTTAGCTTCCTCAAACTTCATTTATTCCCAAGCGGAAATCATCTTAGCATATAACTAATAAGAAAAAATAATAACAAATAATAATTTTTATACATATTCCGAAATCTAGACTTTATTTTTTTTTATCAAAAGTTATTATTTTTTATTATTTTTTTTCATTTTTTCAGTCATCGCCATAAAGAAAATATATTGATCTTAAAAAAAAAGAATAAAAAATAATAAGTGTAATACATTATTCTTATATATTATGTTTTTATATTATTTTTTATTTGTTTTTCATTTTTTCCCTTATGGGAGAAAATATAAAAAAATGTGTCAAAGTGACGCAAAATTTATCAAAATATGAGAAACTGTGAGTAAATATATGAGTAAAATATTTCGAATATGCTCCAAATTAGATAGAAATTCACAGTTTTGCGCATTTTTCCACAATTTTTTGCCTATATTGCCATCGCACACTATTGTAAAAGGTTGCCACTGTTTTTCACATTTACTATTACCACTAGGATATAGTAGATTCTTACAAGAAGATCTTGTGTTTATAGTATACAATAAAAATAAGTTCCAACCTAATATAACTCACGGTTTGATTTTCATTGATATATGATAGACAGCTCAAAATACCCGATTCCCCATCCGCCTTTCATGTACAAAAAAGGCGTATGCATGCACTCACTAAACAAATTACGGTGTATAACAAGACAGGAAGTGACTTTTCACCATACCCTGGCCGAAAGTACCACTTTCGTTCCCGGCTCCGAAACGCAAATGTAGTATTTTCGGCACGGGTATGGTGAAAAATCGTACTCAACATGGGCACGTGTAAATTGCCGCCCGAGCCGAAGCCGATGACAATTTACACATGCTCTGGACTGGCCAACTCTTTACCTCCTTTCCATCCTCGTTAGAAAAAGTCAACTTTCCTCCCTAGTTGCACAATATAGTATTAGTAATTTTCTCAATGTAAATTATTTTTTTTAGCCACGACAACTTTGTGTCACTGCTGGTTGGGGCTTCCCTGTAAACGGAGAAGTAGATTTACAACAATATTTGAAATTCTTACCAGTTCCAACATATGATTCAGAAGAATGTAATGCAACAAGTCATTATGCAGGTTTTATAACAAAGCACAATATTTGTGCTGGATTTACTGATACTGATAAAGGACCTTGTTATGTAAATATCTTTTTTATATCTATTAAAAGAATTTATATTTCTAATAACCAAACAATAAAACAAAAATATATATTTTCAGAATGATGAAGGAGCACCATTGATGTGTGTTAGTGAAACAGGTAGATGGGAAATTCAAGGATTACTCAGTCATCATAGTAGATGTTCTAGAGGTCACCCTGCAATATATTCAAGCTTAGCACCAGCTCTTTCTTGGTTGCGAAATTCGGTGCCAGCATTACAAGCTCATTCTTAAATTAACAAAAAAGCAGAAGCAAAAATTTGTAAAAAGTTAGCAATTAAAAATGTCTATGAAAAGATAAGGTCTTCAAATACTTTACAGAAGTAAAAATTATAGTCATTATTTTTATAATTTATTTGATGACTTTTCATTTTATTTCATTATGCACAGAACATTTATATTCATAAGTGCCAAAATTAAAAATGTTATTACTCATACAATCAATATAAGAAAGTATCAAAAAGTAAGGGTACACTAAGAAATTTCTTTATTTGAAATGGTGTAAAAAATAATTAAACAAAGGCACATTTTAAACAAGTACTTATGCTTCGGCAAACTGATGTAAATAATGTATAGAAAAAGTGTAGTAGACTTAAAATCAAACTCGTATATTTTATATTGGATTTTTATTATAGAATGTATTTTAGATTACAGAGGATTATGTAATATAAGTTTACACTTTGAGAAACAAACAGCAAAACCTGTTATGAATCTAATAAAAAATATCCTCAAAGCAGTTTTTAAATAGAGAGCAAAGTATTGATAAGATGAATGTATATATTTTAATATTTTAATAAAATATATTGTTATAATGTTATTATATTAAAAAATACTTAATGTATATGTATAGTCATTAATGTGCGTGCAAGTATTAAATAAGATAAAAACAATTAAACATGTAATTACTTATAAGTCAAAGCATTTAATTAAAATAATGTTGTTTAAATATATTATTATTCTTATAAAAACAATTATTTATTCAATCCATTTCCTTCTTACATTCGGCTGCTTTTTCTAATTCCGTAACTTCAGTTTCTAAAGTTATTAATGTTTTCGAAATATTTGTAATAATTTCATTATACCTTGATATCATATCTCTGGAAGCTTTACTTATTATTTCTCCATTTTCATCTAATTCACCACTTTTTAGTTGCAAAGTAAATAATTTCTCAGACATCTCTGGTAAATTGTTAAAACGTCCACTTTCTATTACTGGTAATAGTTCTTTTAAGTGATTTAATCTCTCAACATTTTCTCTAATTTCGGACTCCATTGCTAAGATATATTCAACTTTCATGTCAGTTTGTAAGTCTGTAAGTTCAAAATCTGATTCTGTATAGCTTTGTAATTCTGGTAGCTTCTGAATCAATGCATTCATTTTTTCTCGACCAGACAATGCAGATGAAATTAATGTATTTGCATGTGAAAGACTTTCCACAATTGTATTTTCGGGCACTTTATCTTCAACATTTAATCTATTTTCCAAACCATATATCTTTTTTTCTAATTCAGCGATTCTATTTTCCAAAATATCTTCAACTGTGGAACTACGAAATAAATAATAAAGCTAATATAATAGCGTTATAGGTTATATTGAGAAATAATTCATTTAAACAGTATAAGTACTTGATTTGGAAAAGATATCAGAGATTATTATATTTTTATAGAACATACCTCATTGTCGAAATTACTAGATCTTTTAACTCTTATAGATTTCAATAAAAATATTTTTTTGTATTTCTTCCATTCATATTATGAAATTGTTTTAATATTTAAGATAAAGATATATAGCAATTCATTTAATACAAAATTTCAAACGAAAATATTTATTGAAGGACAATAAATAAAACTAATAATATTTTCAATATTAACAAAGGTATAAGTAATTATTTATCCTGGTTAACAGATAAGAGGCAAAGATAACAACTCATAATAACATGGCGTAAGGAGTGTGAAGTTAGATGAGAGTATACGAAAGAGAGCTGAGTTCAGTTCATTCGTATAAGTATAGAATCGTCAAAATAATCGATAGCGCTGTAACAGCGGCAAATTTAAGTTTTTATCAGTAAAAGTCATTGCTACAACAATCATTTATAAACTTTAAACATGATATAAATATTATAATATATGACATCATAGAAATATTTTTATCAAACTAATTCACATAATTTATCATAAAATATTGGTGATTATTTTAATTTATTTATATTTATATAAATGAAAAAACCGGCACCGCTGATGAAACACGAATTTTTCATGGCTTACTTTCACCGTGGTCTCGGTGGTTCGGAACCCACTTGAAACTGTAGGTTCAGTAGTTGGGGCGGTATACAACTACTTATCTATAATAAGGCTTCGCCAAAAAAAATTCACTTCCTTGGAGTATATAAACACGTAGGTACTACATGATATGGCATGCCGGCGTCTTAGTTCATCAGTTGAGAAAACCACGGCCACTAAAAAATACTACTAGTACATAAATTTTAAATATAGAACAAATATAGAATGGAAAAAATAATAACGGATTTGTCAAAAACCTAGGATGACGTCTAAGTACGTTTGCATGAGAAAAGAGCTTTTGAAATCTCACAGCATGCCTTTCACCTTGGAGAATTTCCCAGCTCCCTTCGGAAAACCAGTCGCATCATGAACATGAAAACATATTGCAGCCGATCGACCGTCTGCTTTCCAGATTTTCGGTTCTTCGCTTTCGCGTCGCATCTTGCGGCAATGTGTTCGCATCTCGTGGAGTCGTCGCTTGATGCGCGCAGCATGTATGTATGTTTCGCCCACTACTATTATAAACCTCTGCCAATTGCCATCGCCGGCTGGTGAGTGGTGTGTTACTCCCCGCGCCGGGCGAGCAGCGACCCTTTCACTACTACTACTACTTTATATGTATATATATATACCTATATATACACCCCAAAAAGATTCCGCGGCTATATTTTCCTCGCCGACGCTGCTTTCGGCTGCATCGTTTTACGCGGACACAGCAGCAAATTCTGTGTAGTATAAGGTAGTGGTGTGGGGCCGTGCGATTTCGCGGGATTCTCTAGTCCACGCGCGCGCGTTAAAAAAGCACCGCGCGAGCTATATAAGTCTATATCTATATATGAGCGCAAACGCGAGGGGGAGAACATGTAAGCGTATACACACTTGAAACACAACAACAGCAGACACTGTACCCAATAAGCAAAGTACGTGCCGGCGCTCTGTAGGTACTGTGGGGGAGCAGAAACTGTAGGCCTCCCGTGTCGACGACAGACAGAGAGGGAGAGAGAGAGAGAGAGGAGGACCGACTTCGGCCGACGTCGTGTGTATGCGCGGCATTGCACGCACTCGTCGAAATACGCCCCGTCTACGCTTTGCAAAGAGTTAGACTTTAATTCGCGTCTTATAGCTCATGCATGCTTAGCCATTCCCTTTGTGCAAAAAGTAATTCCGCTGAAACTAGAGTTTTGAGAATTAGATAATCGACGAGCCATTTACCGTTTATGTCGTGGGGAAGGCTTTGAACGTTTCTATTGAAAACGTTTCATTTATTAAAGCTGCGTATAAAGCAAGCGAATCATATAAAATGCACTTCCGTTTTTCTTTTGAAGTATTATTATTTTTTATAAGAAAAACTCTTTTGAAGAGCAAAGCGTTATTTATGTTTCCGGTACACACAAACTCAACATGTTTAATGTACAAAAGGTTATTATTCGAATTATGAAGAAATTTATTACTCATAGATAAGTATAAACGGACTGGATTCAGTATAGTTGACGTTTTTATGCGGTTTCAGCAGTTATCTTTCTAAGATAATTTTTTTTTTGTAAGAGAAAAGGTAAGAATGTGTGTTTCGAAACTTGAAAGATTTAGTCATATATAAATACTAAATATAGATATAGTTATCTTATAACCGAAATTATTTTATGATCATAAATTAGAGTATAAATGCTCATCAGTCATTTATTGGTAAAAAAAGTTTTGCAACCCTTATGAAAACCATACTTATGCCTAAAGCCAGAAAATGAAAGCACGACAATTGCTACTCGTACCGTACCTATCATTTTCTCCCATTACTCGTATTTCTGACTTCCGAGCCGCGACTGCCGCGAGCCGTGCAGGGATGCAATGCGTGCAGCAAAAAGCTGAGCGTAAACGGGGCGGCGCGCAAAAAGGCGAGAAAGAAAGAGAGGACGCATGTGTGTGCGTGCGCGCGAGAGAGGAGCGAGGAAGGGGGAAGGGTGAGAGAGAGAGGGCAGAAGATCTCCACTCTCGGCTCCCCGTTGCGCCGCGCGCGCGCAGTCCTCGCGATCAACTTTCAAGTGCGTTCTCACTCGGTTCTCAGTCGCGAGTCGCGAGCTCGCCAGGGCGCAGTTTGCACGAATCTCGGCCGTGCAAGCGCGCGCGCGCTCTCGGCCCCCGCGCGGTGCGTATAAGTGTACACCTTTTCTCTCGTGTAGGTATGCACATCTATCCTTGCGAAGAGTATTCACATCGCCATACACATGTATTGAGAGCCGGACACACACGGTGAAAGAGCTAGCGCACAACACGCACTGTCATGGCCGATGGCGCGGAGTGCAGCAGCATCGTCGCCGTCGCGCAGCTCCGGTCGTTCGGAGGGCGCCGTAGTCCGGTGCTGTTGAGCTGCTGGTAGACAGAGAGGAGACTGCAGGCCAGCAGGAGCAGCAAGTGTAGGTACCATAGCATGGGGAAAGATGAGCAAGCGCGCCGCGGACAAGGACGAGTTGGCCGCCGAGAAAAAGACGAGCCTGCACAGTGACCTGTCGCTCTTGCTCGGCCAAGAGTCACCGCCAGCCTCCGCAGCGGTCGCGATGACGGACTCGAGGACGACGCGCAGGTCCAGGCTTAGGGGCATCGTTGGCATCTGCCTGCTGCTCGCCCTAGCCGGCATGCTCTACCTCGGCTACTTTTGTCCCGACCACGTCTGCGCCCTCAGTAGCCGCGACCCCAAGGAGTCGGGGAGGCTCTCCGAGCCTCTACTCTCGGGTTCGTTTTCTTCTCTCTGCACAAACGTCCTTCTCATTCGCGCGCGCGCGCGAGCTCCTACGCTCATTCTCTTTCTATCTCTTTCTCTCGCTGTTCGCGCGATTATTTTCTCTTTTATTATCTCTGGCTGCTATACTTACTTATAAGTTTGTGATGACGCTTTTGGCTTGTGCGTATATTGAAAAGAGTCGGCGCAGCAATGATTATGTTAAGCTGAGATTTATTTGTTTAGCTGAGAAAGGGAGAGAGAGAGAGAGAGAGAGAGACAGGGAGGGAGACAGCGCGCGCACAGACGCCTGTCCGCGTCTGGAGATTTTCCACATATTTCGTTATTATTCTTCGCTGCTTTTTAACGTCACGTGTTT
Organism: Torymus sinensis; assembly: GCA_030522985.1. Taxonomy (NCBI): domain Eukaryota; kingdom Metazoa; phylum Arthropoda; class Insecta; order Hymenoptera; family Torymidae; genus Torymus; species Torymus sinensis. The sequence goes on along the minus strand of JAPYZP010001760.1, from coordinate 15,370 downwards.
ACAGTTGTAATTTCAGAATGTTAAGTCGCGATAAAACGTATTTTATGATGCTACTACAAAAAAATAAAAACGTCTTAGCTAGTCTTTTTAGTGTGCATTCTAGAGAATTTAAGAATACAAAATTTAAAAATGTTTGTTTATATTGGTAGTTTCAACTTTTAATGTTAGTAATTTTTTAATTTCCATAAGTTTATAGTTATTACATACAATTTCTTGAGTTACATGTACATTTTTGTTGTATATTTAGGAAATACCCTAGGCCTAAGATCTAATTCACTTGAGCTAGAAAAGAATAACTTTCTGCCAGTACATCCTGCATTTAAACTGCAGAGTGTTCAAGGAAGTCTTGGCTATGACGACGTCTTTCTCAATGACACCTTTCAATTTGATATTAATGCACATGATGTGATGGTTTTCCTGCATATCCAAAAGACTGGTAAGAGACCTTGTTTTAGATCTCCTTAGTATTGAAATTCATTAAATTTATTTTTTGCAAATACATTGAATGTTTATTACAAATAAGTTTTATAAAAATAGTTTTTGACATAGTGAAAAGAATCTAAATTATAATAATTTATTAATTTTCCACTGGCACAAAAGAATCTAATTGGCATATTTATATAGATAATGCAAAATTTTTCATAAAAAACTTAATTTTTGCATATACTGCAGATGTTCTTTGCAAAAAACTTTTATTTTAAGCAATCAAAGGAATTGTGTTTACATCAAAATTTATTTCAGAATTGGTACAAGATATTTTATAAAACATGTCACACCATTTTCTGATTGATTATTATTATGAGATCATTTTTTTCAGGTGGTACTTTATTTGGTAAACACTTGGTTCGTGATCTTGACCTGCAGAGGCCATGTTCTTGTCAGAGGCGGCGAAAACGTTGCTTTTGCTTCCGTCCAAACCGAAACGAAAATTGGTTATTTTCAAGATATTCTACTGGGTGGAAATGTGGATTGCATGCTGATTGGACAGAGTTGACAAGTTGTGTTGATTCTGAACTAAATAAAATTGAAGGAGATAATGTTAAACGAAGATATTTTTACATAACAATCATTCGACATCCTGTGGCAAGATATTTATCAGAATTCAGGCATGTGCAAAGGGGAGCTACATGGAGAGGTGCTAGACATTGGTGTGGAGGCACTCAGGCTAATATACCTCAGTGCTATTCAGGTCCTAATTGGAAAGGAGTAACATTAGAAGAGGTATATTGATTCATAGCTTTCTATACAACACATAAATAAAAAATATTGTAGTACTTGCAGAGAAAAATTTGAAAAACTATTGAAAAATAGACAGTACACTCAATTATTTAAAATACTTTTGTACAATGCTACTATCTGATAATAATTCTTCAACATTTCAGTTCATGGCCTGCCCTTATAATTTAGCGAGCAACCGACAAACTAGAATGTTAGCAGATCTATCTCTTGTTGGTTGTTACAATTCATCACTTAGTAGTACAGAACGAGATCGACTTATGTTGGCTAGTGCAAAACGTAATTTGAAATACATGCCATTCTTCATGCTCACAGAATACCAAAAGGTAAATTATTTTGACTTGTTTATTAACTAATGTTTCATTTCTGCCCTCTGGCCGGAAAGCGCCAACTTTCTGGCCGCTGCGCGAAACAAAGTTACCGCTTTCGGGCGGCATCGAGCAGAATAGTATATTACACAACAAGGGAGGTAAAGAGTTGGCCAGTCCAGAGCTCGTGTAAATTGCAACCCGAGCCGAAAGCGAGGGTGGCAAACATGTGCTCTGGGGTGCCCCTCTTTATCCCCATGTTGAGTATACGATTTTTCACCATACCCGGACCGAAAATACCACGTTCGCATTTCAAAAGTGGTACTTTCGGCCAGGGTATGGTGAAAAAATAGTATACACACCTTGGCCAGTAAATGAGAAATGTCTCAGATCACATGTTTGTCAACCTCGGCTTCGTCTCGACCGACAATTACATGTGATCTGAGACATTTCTTATTTTACTGGCTTAGGTATGTAATATACTATTTGGTTAAATTATTTAATTTCGTTTATTATTTTCTTCTTCTGAAAAACATGTCTTTTCTTATTTTTATCATTTCTAAAGAACGTTTATAACATTATTTTAAGCATGTTCCTAAACGAATGTTTAGAATAAATATTTAGTTAAACCACAAACACCCTACGTATGCTATGATTTCATTTTTTTTGCTTTAACTCTCCTGTTCCCTCTTTTGTATATTTATCTTAAAATGCACCATACCTTACCAGCGCTTGGCCATGTTTATACAGTAAATGTATACATTCAAACCGTTTATTTGTTTCAACCAGATGTTTCAATATATTTCATTCAAATAAAATTCGCGCACTAAATTTTGTTATGTTAGTCAGTAGAAAAATAAAAAAATTTAATATTGTCATCCAATTTCACTACATTTTATTACAAAAATAATTATTAGTGGTAACTTAAGAAGAATAAATAAGAAGAAAAGATTTTTATTAATTTAAAGAAAGAAAAAAAGAAGATTGTACTAGATAACAAGATAAAGATCACCTATTTTTTGTTCATCCATCTCATTATTCAGTTTTCTCATACTTTTGTATAAGTATCATAATTTCAAGAAGATTACAGCATCAATTATTTATAATCAAAGATTAATTTAACATCAAAATTATTACCAGGTAGGGCAATACTCATTCGAGGAAACTTTTGGAATGAGGTTTGCTGTTGCATTCGAACAGCATAATGCAACACTTAGCGCTGCAACTATGGCAACTCTTACCCCAGAGCAACTTGATGCAGTCAGAAGGCTTAATAAGTTGGATCTTGAATTATACGACTTTGCAATGAATCTTGCATTTCAAAGATTTCGGCGTCTTCGAGATCGTGATCCTTATTTTGTCCAACGATTTCAACATCTTGGTGAGTTACCCTCAAGGCAAAGTGTAACTGAATTTAATTGGGACTCAGTGATTGAGGATACAACGGACATTGATTAAACTTTCTGTGGTATGCAAGGAAGCGTCAGCACAAAGTGAAAGTTTGTCCTGTGGCAAAGACAAAGAGATACAACATGCATTTCATTGACGTAAAGCGTTAATGTTTAGTTAACATTTGTAAATTTTGTCTGTTCACTCATATAAGCAGTACTGTAAAACATTTTTTGCTTGCGTGGTCGTTTTTAACAAAGAGAGTACACTCATTTTTTTACAAATGTTCACATATTTTTTCTTGTGAAGTTTATGTATACGAAAAATAATTCCACGCGAAAAAGAAATTTTTAACAATGCTGCACATAGTAAAATTCACCAAAAGTTTTAAAGAAGCTTTTTTGGACGAGACCAAAGAAAATCGTAAAATCATATAGGCCCGATCTTCGATACTTAATTGCGACTGCTATGTAGATACAGTATCTGATCGTGAAGAAACTTTCATGTGCGAAATTACTTTTTAATTATAAAGAATCTTTTCATCAAAGTTCTTCCACTTGCACGCACATATCTTTGATTTTATATAAATGCTATAAGTTTAGAATTTATTAATATATTTTATATTTTAATAATAAATTATCATTGATTTTTTTAAATATTTTATCAATACTTTTATAAATTTGGAAAAGTAAATTACTATATGCATTTAACTTTACCATTATAATTGTTTTTAAATTCATAAAACCAAGTAACTGCCATTCTATTTTAATGTTTAGCAGTGCCATTAATTTTGTATGTATAACCAAGCTAAACTATTAATTTTATTGCGAATCTTTTTCAAAATTGTATTAGAAAATGAAATTTTTTTTTTAAATTTCGTGTTCACATTGTCATGATGTATGTGTGATAGTGCAAATGAAAACTTGAGAAGTGGAAAAATTGTGATATACATAAAACTACTTTAATGTACTTTATCTCCAAAGGTCTAACTGCAAATCAAAAGCAGTAATTGAAGAGGCAAACAGCGAATATGATTCAATATCAATGTACATACACATAATGTCTTTATGGACAATTTCTCGATTATGCTCTTCCAGATTAAAATTTTAATGTCAACTTCATACTAATTACAGCTTATCTTTAAAACATGTAGATCTTTTTTACATACAAATCAAACAATTTTTATATTTGCTTCTGTCTGTGTGTACATTAAAAATTGTTATTGATCATGAATACAGTCGATCTTGTTAGATGTAGGTATTGATGCTAGGGCCATACAAGGATCTCAGAACAGTGAACATAATTGTGCACATTAACGTTAACCAGTAGTTTTAATTATTCGATAATGTCTCATTTTTTCATAAAAAGAACGTTAAATTTAACTAATTTTGTATATAACATCTAAATTATTCAAATGTGTAGATTCATATTAATTGTATTTTGTGTTATTAAAGACATAACACTTTTAAACATCTATTAGCTTGAATGCATAAACTGTTATATTTTACATTTTCTATATCATTTATTTCGTTTATGAAAATTCTAATAAAATATAAAAATGTTTCTTACAAAACAAATGTATAGTGGTATACTAATGTGATCTTTTATCAAGTTGTAAATGATTTGATAACATTTAAAATATTTTTAGCCTAATATTTTTTATAAATATTGCTTTACCACTGTACAAATTTTACAAATGTTTGTAATTTTTTTGCTACATGATGAACAAACTATTTTAAAACTAATCTTATACTCAAAACAGCCTAAGTTTTGTGTAAAAATAAGAATGTTGTACTATCACATAGGATAATAATCAATACTCATCAATAAACATTGATATGTGCAATAAAAGTATAGGTTACCAGAGTAGTTATTTCATACGATTGGGATACATGAATGTAAAATACGTAAATCACGTCTTTTTAAATATCAATGAAATTTTTTATCAGAGGTAGTCTTTGCAGTTTAAGTTATAAAAAATGCAAATAATGTTATATATTATAGTTATAGTTGTCTTTTAGGATGGATATAAATTAGTTTATGCAATCATGTTTTCAATTTTCAGTAATTTCATTCATAGTATCTTTAGTAAATTGATTAATGAATCTCTTTAGTTTAAAATCCTACTGATCATACTAATAATAAATTTTTAAAACATGATAGTAATAATGGGTAGAATCAGTAATATATTGAATAAAGTTTGTTAAGATACTTAAGCTATGATATTACTAAAAATGGATTTTAAACTAAAGTATACCATAGGTATATTCTTTATAAATGGCGTATTACTGTATTTTGAATATATTGATAATTGTAAGGACCAAAGATACATTACATTTGTGTAAACTTTTTGAAAGTTTACCACACAAGCAATCATACTATATTTTATTTATTTTTTTTTTTGTTTTTTTAAACTTATGCTTTATGTAAGTTACCATAGAAATCATCTAAAATTGTAACAGGAAATTAAAAAATTTTTGTTTGAATTCTGTTAAATTTTGTAATTTTATATTTACTGGAAAAGTACACAAAAATATTGCACATATGATTTGAGCAGGTTTCAAAATACCATAACAGTGCCATAAGTGAATCAAAGATTCACTCAAAAAAAGCAACATCAGAAATCTAGTATTTAATGGCGGACTGAGAAAGTATATGCGACCCACGTTTTTAATCCAATTGCTGAAGTAATATCCATATCTACTAAAATTCTTTGTTGATATCATTAGAATTGTTAATTACACACCGAAAAAATTTGTGTTAATAACGGGGTGTTGCACTTGTTTCGAATAGAATCTGTCCATTAGGGAGTGTATATTAATAATGAAGTCAAATTTAAGATGGATTGTCAACGAACCCATGACATATGCCTAATGATGCGAACAAAAGGTCTAAACCTTTTAAATATTGTTTAAGAAAGTGTAAATAATGTATCGAATAGATCTAAGTATTACTGAATTACTGGATATAGAAAATTCGTATATGAATTGTATACACATATAATTATATTTAAGATTTCAGTATATTACTATTATAAAAATAAAAAAATATATAGTTATTGTAATACAGAGCAGCTTGATGTAGCTGACTCAATCGATTATGTAAACCTTTTAATAAATCCTGAGAATTCTCAAGTGTTTTGATTTCGAAATAGTCCTTAAAATTTTTTTAGTCCTTTAAATGATGACAAAAATAATTATCTTAATTACACTTTAAATACAGTTTGTATATTATATCGAGAAATATTTTTCTGTATCAATATTATGTTTTGTTATATTACAATGACATGGATAAACTTAAGTTAATATTCACACACTGTGTTTACATGTTTACTTAAACTATTTTTGTTCGTTGCGAGAAGACATCTGTAAGCAACAATACCAAGGGAAAAGGAACTTTTACAAGTACATGATGTACATTTCAATCTTATCAATGATTCGAGCATTAAATTTGTTCACTCCGTAGATGTTAATTACATTTGAGGTATGAACAAAGATATAAATCACGTTGTCGGAATGTACATGGATGGATGAGTGGAAGGAATGTAATTAGAAATGCAAAGTTCACTAGAGTAATGATTGCTCTAGCATAATTTTTTCAAAGCCCATTGGTGGATTGTGTGCAAAATTTTCTAAAATAAAATCTAATATAGCTCCATCATCAACTGCAAAAGAAATTTATTATTATTACGCATTCAATAAGAATTTATTATTTATTGTTCTTACCATAAAGTACAGGATAAGTTGTTCCCTTGATTCCCATAACTGGTGCTTCCAAAGATTTTCCATTCAAGTAAAAATTTAATTCTACATGATCATAAGAAATTCCCTGCAATATATGATAAATATATTTCATTAATTCAGTATTTTTAAAATGAAATGTTTTTTTTTACTATGATATAAAATTATCTTACGATGATATCTCCTTCTTGGGGTAAATTTTGAACTTTATGCAACTCTTGTTGATTATGTCTTATTACACCATCAGAGTTTAAAGCCCAGCTTTCCGTATCATTTCCGCCAACAGTTGCATTAAGACTGGTTGATCTAGTTGCAATACCTACCCCCCAAATGCCTTCTTGTTGAATTTTCACTTCAAAGTAACTTTTACTTTGTACTAGCGGAGCATTTCCTAACACTCCTCCACGACCACAGACTCTACCACAATTTTTGACAACTGCGACTTCTTGACCTAAAAATTTAAATATTTATTTGGTATTTTATAATATTCATTGTATTTAATTACGTATTGAATCATAAACAAATTGTAAAATCAAAAATTATTAATATCTAATGAAAACATAATTTTGAAAAAATTACCCATATGACTTGTATCCAAAGCAATGAAGTTTTCCTCTTTTCTGGGCTCATGTTGAGCTGCAACAAGCCCAATATTGTCAAAGCAATTTCTAAAGCAGGAAAACATTATTTCATCAATTACAAGTCTTGAAACTTAAATATTCTTTCCATAACCACACTTCTAATGTAAAAGACTATATTTTTTCATTTTATCAATCATTAAAGTAACTATTTGTCATAGTATAAATATACGTGAAAGTGTATATAATAATATTTAAAAAAAGAAGTGAGAGTGACAGATCACGCTGCACGACTAACGACAGATGACAGAAAAGCTCTCGAGTCTTGACGCTTCTGTCGTTAGTGTGCGTTCACACAAAGCCCACTGCCCGGCATATAAGGATAAGGGTAAGAAAATGGCTTCCTCACACACACACAACGCCAATCGATAAAAGTAACACGATAGATGGTATTAGAGTACTTTATCGTTAGCTGATAAATTCATTTTAAAAAGCTTGAGATTATGCCGTAAAGCTTGAGATTATGCCGTTCATAATTCATTGAGAGAATTCGTTTTATTTTATAACCTTATTTTTGTATAAGGGTCGACCCCCGGCCGATGAAATTGCGTGAATTTTTATAAAAAAAAAAATACCAAATGATAGTATTTAAATAGCTCTATCAGATGGTATTAATGAATTAATTAGCACCCCTCCGGATCATAAGAAAAAAAATTAAAACCAATACTTATTTCATTTTTCAATGGAAGAACATCTTCAGCGTTTTTTTTTTATAGTTACAGTTGTGGATAATGCACGACCTGGCCGTCTGGTATATATACTTGAAACAAAATTAATTAATAATTTTTACAAGTCTATTTAGAAAGTTTAGAAAAAATTTAGAAGTCTATTATATTACTTAATGATTTATTTTTTTCTTAATATTTGATTTTTGAAAAAATGTTATTGTTAAAGAAAAAATATATTAATACATTATTAATTATTGTATTGTATTGTGTGTAAGTTCTTTTATTTATTCATATATTTTATCAATAATGTGATAATATGTTTTGTGCAATATATATATCCCCTACATCTTTCTCATTTTTCAGATTTGTTATGGGTTCAATAAATAGACAGAAATGGATACCAAAATGGTGATTTTTTTTGTTTATTAATAATATTTTACATTAAAAATTTAGATTCTGCTGGGGTACATCATCTGTAACAGAAAGAAAGAACAAGATTTTAATTATGAGAGATAAATATTTTTATAATGTCACTCATATAATTTGAAAATAGTACATTGTGCAACTAGGGAAGAAAGTTGACTTTGTCTAGTGAGGATGATGATTGAGCACGAGTGATACAACAGTGCTCAAAATCATCATCCTCACTAGAAAAAGTCAACTTTCTTCCCTAGTTGCACAATGTACTATTTCTAATAAGTGCAGGAATAAGACCTTTTTTTGCATGAAAAGTAGATGGGTATATCAAGTCGTCATAACGGGAGACTAATTACTTTTCCTCCCGCTACTGTTGTGGGAAACCTAGCTAGACGCTAGAAATACTCGATTTTCTATTTACTTTTCTATGCAGAGAAAGGTCCTTTTTCATGCACATGATGAAAATAGTATATTACACAACTAGGGAGGTAAAGAGTTGGCCAGTCCAGAGCACGTGTAAATTGTCATGGCAAACGTGTGCTCTGGGGTGGCCCTCCTTATTCCCATGTTGAGTATATGATTTTTCACCATACCCGGGCCGAAAATACTATATTCGCGTTTCGGAGCCGGAAGTGAAAGTGGTACTTTCGGCCAGAGTATGGTGAAAAAATTATTTTTATCTGTACTCATCATTGCATATACAGTAAATTTTATTTATATAATTATGTATATTTTATTTTATTATTTTATTAATTTATTTATTTTTGCTAAATTGTATCTAAATATACATATTCACTTGTGTTCATTTAAAATAGTATATGTTTCTGTTTAAACAATGTGTTTAAAACAATGTGAGAACCCATATGTTGTATATTAATTTGTATTGTTTTGTATCTTTAAGTTTATGATAGTTAAAAATTGCTCAGTTATTGAATATTTATTTTATAACAAAATAAGTTTAAAAACCCCTAGATATTTAAGTGATAACTTACAATCCTGATACGGTGTCCCATTGCCTTAGCAGGCAAATTCCTCTTGAACTTTGCTCGTACTGATCCGCTGGTACCATGAGGACGTGTTACTTTTCCCCAGATAGCCCTGACTTTTGTTTTCTTTGTAGTATTTCCGGGAACTGGAGTCTTATTCTTAGCCTAGAGTAAGAATTTAATTTACAGTAAAACAATTTTTAATAATAGCAATATTATTAATACAATATATACAAGTAATGAATAGTTATCAATATTGATAATATATTAAGCTGTACATTGTATTTACTAATAAATTATCGATAATTTCATAATTTATTATTTTTAGTTTTAGTATGAAGAGTTGTAAACTTTATAATAATCACAATAAGAAAAATATGATGAAAATATTTAAAAATATTCAAGTTGCATTAATATAAAGAAAATCAAGGTATTTTTTCCATGAAATAATTAAAAAATATTTCTTTATCATACGACTAGTTGAAAAAATACTAGCTAATTTGAAATTTATGTAATTTAGTGACATAAACTTTCTTTTCAAAAGTTTTTATATACTTAGAGATAAAAATATTGAATATTGTGAACATAAAAGTATACTTTTTATATACATACCTTGTACACATATACACATCGCTTTCCAATGTAGAAATCAGAGTCATTCTTTGCTCTCGCACCTTCAATCTTCAAAAGAGCTGTGTGTTCGTGTTGGTTACGCAGACCCCTTTTGTAACCAGTAAAAATGGCTTTAGCATAGAGACGTCCATGCCTTTTGAAGGGCCTAGACTTACGGACAGATTCTTCCGTAGTCTTTTCTTTTGGCTTTTTGGTAGCCTTTGGCTTCTCCTTAACTTCAGCTTTGTCCGCCATTTCGGTTCCTGAAAAATAATTAATAAGTTAGTTTTTTATGTCTTTATTAAGATTAATTCCAAAGTAGATTTTCATTATCTAAAATTAATTTTACTAATTTTATAAAAACATAAGTTTCTGTTTGTAAGTATTGTTGTAAAAAATTAAGGTTATGTATATGTAATAGGTTAGTCACATTAAGACATTGTTTTTGAAGAATTCAAAAATTCTAAAAATTCATTTGAAGAAATTTATTGTAAATTTTGCAATATTATTTAAACCGAATAGTAGTTTCAACACAAATTTAATATTTTATCACTGATTTTAACATAAAATAATGTCAAGTGCCTGAGAGGCACACGAGATGTCTGGTTCCTAATCCGTAACAATCAACAATTAGTTAACAAAAATAAAGGACGAAACTTTAATAGAATTATGAAGAAAGAGTCCCTTTTACGATTTACAACAATATTTACGCTTTTTATTATTAATTTACTCCTATTTTTTAATAAAAAATCGCGAGGTTACCCGACTCACGCACCGTACCTTACGTGTACCGCGGATGAAAAGAAACAGCAGGAAACACTACGTCCCTCTATTGGTTAGAATTGTAGGCCATGTTGTGAGCGCCGGAGCGCGCGAATGCCGCGAATCAAAGCTCAAAGCCCATCAAGTCGAGAGTAATTTTCACTGTTATCATTAATAACAGAAAACCATTTTTCTAAAAACTGTATCCCCTTTTGTATTTTTTATGTCTTAAGAATTTGCATAATTAAAGTTGAAACATAATTACATAATATATATAGAATGTGTGATTGCGTATACATATCTTATTTGTTTAAATGGTAAATGTTCCCTTTTTATATTTTCCATCTTTGAGCCACTTTGACTTATTTTTTCAGAAAAATGGGAAGTAAGAAAAGTTGTATAATTTAAATACAAAGTGAATTTAAAATATACATTGAAAACATGCATTAAAAAAGAAGGCAAACAGTAATTTACCCAAATGCGCGCGCTCTCTCTCTCTCTCCGTGTGCGGCTGATAAGTAAAAATCGCAAACATCATTTCGAAAAGAGCACGTACATTTCATTAACTTATGGAGTCGCACTCAAAATCACTGGCCTCGTTCTACAACCAATAATTCCGAAGACGAGCGTACGCCGCACGCCCGTGTGCGCTCGTTCTCGTCCCGGTTTCCAGCTCATTGAGCTAAAGGATAAAATAAAAATCCTCCTTAAAAAATAATTAGTGAAATGGAGCAGAAGTGAGAAGTGCAGAGTGTAGGGCGCAGGCGCACAAAATCGCTCGCATATTCGGCTTCGTGTCGTCGTTATAAAGACCAAAATTGAAAACTCGTTGCGCAGAGAAATGTCAATCACGCAAGATACTCTCTCTCTATACACACACACACTATATATGTATATATACTCGTCGCACAGGCGCGTTAACGCGAACCCCAAACGAAATTTGTGCACGCGCACGCTATATGTACATACTATAGACGCGTGCTATAAATAGAGGAACACGTGCGCAGCGAGGAAAAAAGAGAGAGAGCGAGGCCGCTCCCTCAGCACAGCCGCGAAAATTTTTATCGGGGGGAAAAAATGCCGGCCTCGTTAGTGCGTCAGATTTTCCTGCCGCGCGTCCTCGCTAACGACATTTGATTCTCGGCTGCCGCCGCAAACGTCGGCATGCGTGCGCACGCGGTTCGTACCAAAAATCGTTTTGCGAATCCTCGTTATATATAGCGCGTTCGTGCGCGCTCATCGCCCCCTGGGATTCACTTTTTCGCCCGCGCCGCCCGTTGACTTTTCTCGTTACGATCGCGCGATCAAATATATATATGCGTCTGCAATGTGCCTCTTTCGAACCTTTAACGACGGTTATTGTGCCTTTTTCACCCTCGTGACAACAATTAAATATTGTTGCTGCAGTGCGCAAGCGCGATGACTTTTTTCGCTAATTGACTTTCTTACGCTCGCTCTCTCTTCGTTCTCATGTTGCTCTTCACTGTCGAAAAATCATATGTACATGTAGGTGAAATTCCTTTAAACACTTTGATCATCCTACTTTTATACTTTCATCAGTATCATTCATTTCCGCTCTTTCACATTAAAAAGTTCGATTAAAAGGGAAAATTGTAATTAAAAAAGACCATTATCTATTTTGATTTACTCGCCCGGGTACCATCAATATTCATTAATGCATAATCCTATCTGCTAAGTCACTCGCGGATAATTCGTTACTCATATACACTCGCTGCAATATATCAAAATTAAACATTCTACAATTCATCTGTCTATTAGACTTCATTCAAACTACTCTCTCTCTCTCTCTCCCCCCCCCCCCCTCTCTCTCTCTCTCTCTAAAAAAAGGTTTTTAAATGACTTATTTCTATATTCTCGAATGCATGCAAGCGATGAGTTTATGTTCTACGAGTTAAAAAGATGTATGTTTACATACGTATGATAAAATGTCTAACCTAAAAATGTGCGCATATACTCTCAAAATTGTAATCTTAAAAATTTTAATTAATTATAATATAATTGAAATTATAGAAGTGATTGCAAAAGTTGCGTAATTCAAATATAAGAATTAATTAAAATATAAGAAGTTGAAACTTGGCAAATTTAAAATTAGAACCTACGTTGCAAATAAAAATGATGCTCGCGAAGCGCGCGGGATCTAATGAATAACGCATATGTCTATGTAGGACTCTATGAGTCCTTAGATTAATAAACAAATCAAAATCTAATCTTTCATTTCACTCTCAGTTGATTGCAAAACTGTAAATTCTGGACCTGTCGCTTTGTAATTTAGATAAAAATAATTTTCCGCAAATAGCTTATGAAAATTGAATTCAAGCAGGAATTTCCTGGCAAAGCACAAAGATAAGCTTCTGCTAGTAGAGGAGAAATGTATCTCGAAAAAGGGGGCCCACTTGAAATTCTACATGAGTGGCTCGTAAATCTGTCTGGGCTGTATCGAAAATGTTTCCCTCGAAGCGTCAAAACAGGGAACGGCGGAGGCGGACTGCTGATCTCTCGCTCTTCTCCCGAGCTTTGGCACCCAATCCGGCCGCGGGGGGCGAATTGGAGCGCCAGCTCTCTACTCGCGCCTAATTGCTCGCGCTCGCGTCGATGGCTGCTATGAGTGCTAGGGCCGCGAATGACGATGCACAGACGTCATTCATCTTCCACTGAGCGATATCCGCCGCGCGCGTCTCTAATTCTCGGGGCGGCGATACACGACGACGACGACGCGTCGTTGTCGTTGTTGTGGTTGTCTGTGGCTCCTACGCGCTCGCAAGCTGCTGCCGCCGCCGCCGCCGCTCATCTTCACATCTGGAGGTGGCTGAGGGCACTGATGGGATTGGAAGAGGCTGCTGTGTACGCCGTGTGCTCGGAGATGTGATTTTGATGGCTTCTTTTGTGGCTTATTACAGATTAAATCTAGATGCGATGCAATCAAATGATTATGCGGTTGGGTGCGTGATGAAATTTCGAGACTGAAAGTCAATTGTTGATACCGTGTATCTTATATTTAAATAAGTCAAATTTCACATATTACATCATGTCAGTATTCACTTATTCGTCTAGTTAAAACACCTTCACTGTGAATAAGTCAATATTATTGATGTATCAAATAAATTAAATATTTCACTTATTCAATATGTCAAAACTACTTCATGTAGTTTATTAACTTATTTAATAAGTGAAAAATACTATCATGACAAAAATTAACTATCTTTTGACACCGTAGTGTCAAAGACGGAATTTTCACATGAGTTTTTCGTAGGAGAGCGTGACAATCACATTTGTCGGGAAATACTTGTTCCGCGCATTTATAATACAATGTACTATTTTTTTTAAAAACGTTAAAATAATAATTACAGAGAAAATAATGAATGTAACGTATCAAAGAAATACATAAATGCATCTTTCATTTCGTATGAATAATTCTGTATTTTCATTAATATTAGTGAATTATATAAGTGATCATCATTAATATACGTGATGTTGTTACTTATTTATAAGTAAAAATTTGGCTCATTCAAATTTAGAGAGTAGGGTTAAAAAAAATCTCGACACATGTTTTGGCATGTAGGAAGAATTTTGGAAGTGAGAAAAAAGAAAAATTTTGATATTCGAACAATTTTTACTCTACCAATACCTCTGGGGACGATAAAAATGTTAAAAAATTTGTAATTCGTAGTACCCATTAAAACCAACCGCTGCAAATTCATTGGCACGTGGTTTCCTCAAACTGATGATTCCTTTAATTAATTTTTAATGCCAAAATTTTAAATTATTACACCAATTTATGACAATTCTAATTACATTCATTTATGAAGATTAAAACCCATTAATTTTTATAGCACTGCAGGCCATAAATTCGCACTTATGTCACGCCTATCCGTGACATAAGTCGTCCATTATTGCACCGTGCTTATCACCCTCGCTATCGCTCAGGCGATACTCCCGATATTTTTTTTTCGGCTGATTTTGGCCTCAGAAGAAAAAAAAAACAAATGAGCCCTGTCTCATTAAAATCGATCGTGTAAATCTTGAGTTATGATTTTCTACACACGCACACACATATACACACTCGCAGGCACAATGTTTAACACACAATGTGTTAAATAATATTACTATCATGTTCTCTCAAAAAAATTTTCTTTATTACCACAAAGCTTCCTCTGTGAGGAAGCATAAATATTTTTCTCAATTAGCAGAATGGAAAATTTAGAGATTATAAATGAATGTGCGAACTTACCTGTATTCTCTTGATGGGCGGTCGTCAAATTAATAACAATAAAAAATATTACAATTGTCAGTTGAATACAACATAGATTTATAACATTCAATATCTCAGCCTTAACTGGTCTCTAATTAAAATAATATCTGCCCTATTATTCAGCGCGACTAGCTATAGAAGCCTATATGGCGTCGCGGATCGTGTTTTTTTAAATGCTTGGGCACAAATAAATCATTTCATCCTCCTCCTCCTCCTCCTCCTCCTCCTCCTCTCGTATATACCATATACACATACATTGCTATGGTATAACGTAGACTCTCGCACGTATTGTATTAATATCTCAAGCAGTCACTCGCGCCTACGCGTATACGCCCCGCTAAGGT